>CAJVPT010003372.1:0-15398 GCA_910592055.1 Acaulospora colombiana
TGGATGAGTAGTTGTTAGGTGTCCCTTCATTCCTTCCCCTACTTCATTTTCTTGTAAATATTTTCAACCTTCCCCCTTTATTTTAATTTTATTTTTAACACTGATTAGTTGCAAGACTAATACAAGAGACCTTCAACATCGGATAGTGTTGGGACTTTTGTGCGAGTCCTGGCATGTTAAGCCCCATAGTGGATGGCAACAAGCCGATCGGTAGATGCATTAGTGTACTCTAAATAGCATCGATTCCTGAATATGGGGATGGGTGAGCAATGCATAGCTTGTGTATCTCATTTGTTTCCCACTTTGTTTTTAAAAGAGAAGTATTTACACTAGGTGATCATGTATTTTTCTTATCCTGGTTGGATTAGACATAGATCGAGTCATAAAAATAGATAGCTCCCTATTCTATTTCTCTCTAGTGATCTATAAATCCTTAGACAGTACGGGAAAGTATTCATCCCGATTATTGCTAAATATGATCTTTTATTAATAAAGTACTGAAGAAGGTATGGGATGAGCCAGTTTTAATAATAAAAAAAAAATAATTATCTATATATGCAATTACTGCTTGCCTTAAAGAGAGCTTAGTCTTTTTCTCAGATTTGTGAAAATTGAATGACCATTCTTCTTCCATAGTATAATCCAGTATAGTGTTATTTTGAATTTTATATAGCAATGAATCATAAAAAATTCTCCATAACAGTAAAGAGATTGTTTCTCCTTGATTTATACCATCTCCTACAACTATTGAATTGGAGAGTTCATTGGAAAGAATAATGTAATAACCTCTGTCTTTGAAGAGATCTATTATAATCTTCTTAATAATTATTGGAATTTGAATCTGATCTATAGCTTTTTCAAGTATAAAGAGAGATATTGTATCATATGCCTTAGCAGTGTCTTGAAAAAGGATCCATAGTTCTTTTTTCTTTTCTCTCACTTCTTCACAAATACTATTCAATAGATGGATGGGTTCTGTTGTGCTTTCTCTTGATAGACCAGTAAAGTTTGAACCTTTGAAGATTTTATATTATTTACATATTATTGATAGATGATTGATAAGAATCTTGGAAAACCATTTTTGAGCAGTTTCAAGGAGAACAATGGATCTTGTGTTGCTCAATTGACATTTCTAGGACTTGAGTTTAGAAATAAAATAGATGTTACTACTTTTTTATTTCTTAGGTATTTGTTTAGTACTTAAGACTTTATTAAATAGTAAGCATAAGATATCTTTGTCTTTGATACCTAAGTATTTGAGCATTTCATAACTGATATATGATGAATAAACTACCTTTTTGTTTGAAAAATGTTACAAAGTAGCTTTGAGTTCCTCTATTTTGATTCTTTCTGTTAGTGATAAATATCATGTTGGATCAATCTATTCTTTAGATTGGTATTCTTTTTTTCAAAAGGAATCTAGACTTTCAAAGTTAATATTTTTTTGTTTAAAAGCTTCTTTATAATAGTCTTCAGTCTTTTATTTGATAGTTAGAGGATTAGCAGTTATATATTCTATTCCTTCCTAGTTCTTGGTTAAAACTCGATCTAGTGTGATTCTGGGTCTTTTGTGATTCAAGATAGAGCTCAGCATCCATTTTTGATTAAATTTGAGGTTTTCACATCTGTTTTCTAGGGCTTCTTTAATTTGGTTTCTAATATAAAGACTTTTTTTCTTCTTGCATATCATTCTAAGGGTATGCTCTATCTTAGTAACTTTTGACAATGACTCTGAAATTTCTTCTTGTGACTGAGAAGACAAAGTATAAAGGTGCAAAAGAGAGTACAAATCTTCATTAAAGAAAAAAATAGACAAGGCTTTCATATAATAGTTATGGGAGACTTTAATGCTATATACAACTCTGTAGAAGATAGGCATAAACATCTAGAGCTAAATTTAAATCATCTTGATACCCAGAAATTCTGCTATTCAACTTTTTAGATGAATAGTTCTTCCTAGATATACAAGCTATATGGGAAGGAAAAGATAAAATTTCAACAAGATGGGATGCTACTAGCAGTAGTTAGATTGATTATATATGGATATCTTAAAGCATTAAAAACTATTCAATACTTAAATTTGACAATCAGAATATGGAAGAAACAATAGGAAGCAATCATACTATGCTAGTTCTAATAATGCATAATGTCAATCTTTTCACAAGAGATATCAAAAACAAGCCTCCCACAAAGAGGAAACAAAAAATTGATATAAATGGGTTAATATCTGAGCAGTAGAAAGCATTTAGTAAAAGCTTAAATCACAAACTCAGAAAGGCAATGGATCCATTGTTTAAAGAAGAACCTGAAAATGGCAAAAGAGAAGCTCAAGCAAACAAAGATTTAAAAGATATTTGAAGAACAAATATGTAGAACAGCATATAACAAGCTTGCGACCAAGAAGCTATCTGCTTTTCAAGAAAAACATTATAGGCACGGGCTAGAATTCATCAAATATTGGAGGGCCCTTCAATTATTTACATTTTTTAAGAAGGCAGAAAGTACATATGATCCAATCAAATTATAAGCCCTTAGTATGGTGATTAGGAAACACAACTTTACCTTCAGTCCTAATCATCAGATTAAAAACTATTGTATCCAATATAGTATTTCTCAAATTCCATGGAAACTACTAAAAAAGGATATACAGGATGCAATAGTAGGTTTAAAACTTGCTTGTCAGAATACAGAGGTAAAAAAAACAAGTGATACTATCAAAAGAGCCTTAGAACAGAGATGAGATGACTTATGTAATAATCAAAGGAGAATAGTAAACTTTTTGACTAATGGAGAGTTGATCAAAATAATACTGGATAGAATCAAGGTTAAAGATGGAAAAAAAGAATATATAACTACTAAGAAGGGAGAAATCGAAAGAGAAATAAGGAGATACCATCATGAGACATTCAAAAAATGAAATACCAATTTTGACAGCCTTATGGAAGATTGAAAAAAAGAATACAATCCTAAAGGCTATATTGATGAAAGATGGTATAAAGATCTACTGGAGCCAATCTCCCAAGAAGAACTACATAAAATGCTTTAAGAACTTTTCAATAATAAATCCCCAGGCAGATCACAAATCAGTTATTAAATGCTAAAAAGACTGGGTCAAGAAGGAAAAGAATATTTTAGAAAGATGCTTAACTACTTCCTAAAGTGGGAAGTTACTTCAATAGGATGGAAGCAAAGCCATATATACTCCATAGCAAAGTCAAAACCATGGGAATGTGAACTCCTTAACACCAGACCTATAGTATTGCTGGAGGTCACACAAAAATGCTTTACCAAAATCCTTACAAACAGATTGGAAAATATCTGCAAGATTAACAATATCCTGAGAAGACTTAATTATATAGGATTACTAAGAGAAAGTATAGTAGAATCAATTCAAATTTTCAATAATATTTATGAGGAAGCAAGAGAAACTAAAAAGGAGTTATGAATACTTTTCCAAGATACAGCAAAAGCATATAATACTATTAGCCTGAATGTGCTAATCAAGTTAATGAATAGAATCAAGATACCAGAAGACTTTATCCAAATTATAATGAGTCTATTTCAAAATCGAGAATTTAGGGTTATATTCAAAAATGATCTAACTGAAGTAATCACAGTAGGAGATGGGATTAATCAAGGAGAAACCATCTCATTACTAATATGAAGGATATTCTATAACTCATTATTGTGCAAGATTCAGAATGATAAAACAAAAGGCTACAAAATGTCTATAGCTTAGGATTCAAAGTTAAAGAGAGACACTAAAAGAAAGCTAGAGTCAAGACATGTAGCTATCACATTTATGGATAATACAACATGAATAGCAAGATTCAAAAAGAATATAGAAAAGATTTTGAAAGAAACAAGAATCTTTTACAGGGCAAATGACTCACAGATTAATAGTAGCAAATCAATATTAATTACTATTAACAACCCCAACCAATATCCAGAAGAGGTCTAAGCAGAAGTCAACAGAGAAATAGTTAGAGAATTGGATAGAGCTGAACAGATAAGATTCCTAGGGATCTGGACAGGAAACCAGAAATCAGCTATCGAGCTCAAAGAACGGATGTTTAAAGAAATCAATATGGTTACCAAGTCCCTAAAGAACAAAAGATTAATTGACAAATAAGCACTTTATATTCTGAATAGAGTCTTAATACCTAGAATTGAATTCAGAATACAGCATAGTATACTATCCTGGCAAATGTATAATGTTCTAACAATGGCATATAGAAAACTTTAAAAAATAAGACCACACTATATTGATCTATATCTATATTATCCCAAGATATACAATTTAAAGAGTGTTTGGATGTTGCAAAAAGAAAGTCAGATAACGGGATTATGCAATAGATTAAATGATTTAGGGCCAGCCAGAATCACAACAATCATCAGGTTATGACAATTACAGATTAAGTATTGGGAACCTTTCAACCTGCTCATATGTAACTCACTAAACTATCTTTTAGGAAGAGGTAACTTTGTATCACAAGTACTGAAACTGACCAAAGATATGGAAGTAACTTTCCATAGCTAGAAATGAAATGATATCTTTAATTGGTGTACTGGCAATAGTTCAATTAAAGATCATCTGACAACAAAAGAATACAGTAAAGCCCTTCCATCACTCAAACACAATAAGTTGATGTATATGGATTAGCTTATCAACTATGAAACTAGAAAATTATTGAACTGGCAAATGCTTCAACTCCTACAGAAGACAAGTAAGGGACCTATTCCAGAATGGTACTTGTCAATAACAAGGGAGATGTAAAAAAACAAGTTAGAACAGCTCACAAAAACTTGGAAACAAGATTGGTTAAAGTGAAGTCCAGAATATCCAGCACTCAATCTTAACCTCAATAAAAGGCAAAAACTTTGGATAGTCATCAGAAGCAATAATGAGCAGTAACAACTAATTTGGGGAAAGTTAATTCTAAGTAACAACAAAAGAAATATTAAAATAGATCATTTCAAATATGACAGCTCCAAGGATAACTTAGAATCTAACCTGATGCGATGCCAAGGCTGCTCAGTAGAAATCAAAACTGAAAATTGATGCATAGTAGAATCAAATATAGAACAAACATACTGCATATGGTTTCTTATCTTAATACTAGGAAATCTACAAGAAGAGCTCAACTTTTAGAAATTCCTTGTTCCAAGGCAGCCCTAAAGGGATCAATAAGTAGAACAATTTACATAGACTTGGTAGCTACACAATATGATAGAAGGCAACTGGAAGAAGTAGTGATAGAGAATTGGGAGAAGAAGCTCATTAAAGAGAATATTAAAGAAAGTGTGCATCAAACCTATCTAATAGAAATACTTAGGTATAATAAGAGAAATAATAGCAGTAACATGATGACCTTTTACTCTGATAGATCTCTTACTAATCACAGAAACAAAAATATGAAGATGAGTGCAACATGGATACAAATTGGAGAAGTAGGAAGAGAAAGCAAGTTCCAAGCAGGGGTAGTTGATTGGCTTTTGTCTATAAGAGCAGAACTAGCAGTGATAATTACCATACTACTAGTAGTACCAGTTAATAGCAAGGTCAAGATCCACACTGATAACCAAGCCTGTATCTCTAAATGGAAAACTATAGAAAAGGAGAATCCCAAAAAAACCCACAAAAGATGGCTAAAGAAACAAAATTGATTCTTATGGATACAAATATTGAGACTGATAAAGAAAAAAGAATTAAATCTAAATCTTATTAAGGTTAAAGTATACTCCAACATTCAATACAATAAGGAAGCAGACATTCTAGCCAAAGAAGCATTAAAGTTCCCAACAATAGAATTGCAAGATCTGGACTTACCTAAGATTGTTACTGAAATCAAATAGCAAGATATAGTGCTAGATGCTCCAATAAGACAGTTTGTTAAAAAAACCAATATCAAAATAATGACACACCAATGGACAACTCAAAATAGAATAGACAAAAAATGGGGTCATCAAATCCAAAACCAGCACAGACACACATGGAACCTAGTTTGGGAATAAATGAATAATGGGCACACATGGAATACCTTCTTCAAAGAATCACAAAGAAAAAGCTTTCTTGTTAAGATAACCAGTGATGAGCTACCCACATCAACAAAGCTAGCCACAAGAAAATCAGACTTATATAAGCAAGTAAAATGTCTTGCATGCAGACAGCAAGAAGAGACAATAGAACACTTGCTAGAATATCCAGAATATAAAACTTAGTGGCAAGAAATTTGACAGAAGGGTATGGAAGATATGATGCAAGGTTTCAACAAACTTTTGGCAGATAGGAAAAAGAAGTCAGAAAAAAAAGAGATAAGTTTGACAGTTTATAACAGAATGGAAAGAGGAGAAATGGATAAGAAAATAGCCCAACTGGTGGAAAAGATCTCAAATATTGGTTAGAATATATTTAGCTTCTGCATAGAACTGATTGAAAAAGATCTAATAAATGAGATAGTAGACTTGAAGTGCTATGGAAAGAGAATTGATAAAGAAGCAAGAAAGTGGATAATGAAGATGCAGAAGAAAACATGTAACCATTTCAGAAAGAAAATTTGAAATGCCAGATACGAAAAGATAATAGAGTGGGAATGGATATTAGAAATCAACAGAGGTGATAAGATCAAAAGGTAAACATATCTACAGAGGCAAAGAAATAGAGCCAAGGTACCAGGAAATCAGTTATACCAAGTATCATTAAAGGAAGAAGAATTAGAAAATACGATACTCAAACAGATCCTGCAAGATGGGATAATGTATAGGATGAGATGATTGAATTTTAATCTCTATCAGAACTCGAAAGAGTGATCTGCAGTAGTGATCTGCAGGCAATGATGTTAGAAGTTGGAAGGGTATTTACCTGAACTTCTAACGGAGTAATAAATTACTCCCGAAGTTGCACTTAGAAAGGTAAAACAAGTAAGACAAGTGATTTAGTTAAAGAATTAGCTTTAGCATTTCATATTATATATACAGCTTACAAATGTTTAATAAAGCATATGTAACTAGCCTGATAGAGGGCAAAAAAAAAAAAATTAATTAATTTTCTATTACCTCAGCTTATAGTTTTTTACCTTTTTGATGTAAATGGATTGTTTATATATTTTTCTATCTTATAAGGAATATAGTGATAGTTGACAATTAATTGTTTCACATAAACTTCAGTTATATAATAATTATCAATTATATAATCACAGCAAAAATCCTGAACTTGATCTAACTTTTTTGATTTTAACAATATTGAAGTAGTACCTTTTAGGACTTTCTTAATCCATCAGATGACTTGCTACTATTTCTATTAGAAAAGCTAATATATCAAGAACTTGTCTAAGATACTCAGCACAATTGATATTAGGAATCTTTTATATGGAATCTTTTGATCCTATTAATGGTTAAAGTTTTTTTTCTGGAAACTTGTCTTGTGTTTTAATCTATCTTGTTTCTTGCAATCTATTTTTGCCTCTTATAGAAGCCTGTCTTGTATTTTTCTTAAATATCTGAATGCCTTATTATCCAATTTGACTGCTCAAATAAGAATTTGGTTTCATATTAAAAATATTATACTACTTAAATTTGCCTTATTTGAAACTTGTTTTATATCTTCAGATTATATACTGAACTGATTTTTTATTTTGTTATAAATATGATAAGTAGATAATTTCTTGTTATAGCTATACTGGATATTGGATTATTGTCATGAAGTAAATAAGATCTTTATATCAGTGATAACTTAATTTTCACTTAGTTCTTATATAATATTGAACTCTGGATCTTGTATATATAACCTGAAAGTACTATTACAGTGCTATAGACTCATAGATTATAAATTTAAATATACAATATATATATATATAATATATATAAAATAATTAATGCTATACTGAATTGAAAGACTTTTTTTGTTAATCTTTTGTCTATATACAAAAAAGATATTTGCAAGAAATTTTTTATTTATTTACTAATAAAGTCTTAATACCATCCTTAAATCAACTTGAAGTTTTACTTTAAGTAATACTTTTAAATCCTTTCTCTTATTTATATTTATTTTTAAACAAAAACTTGGCTTTCTGTAATCTAGAAAAGTCAAGAAACACCTTTTCTACCAATGGCAATAAAGTTCTACAAGAAAGAAAAACTAATAGTATAGTAGTTGAAGCTTTTCATATTGAAGCATATCTATAGAGATTTCTAGCAAGCGGGAGGTAGTGAACATTTAGCCATATTTCAAGATGTTTGCCCACTGTATCTTCTCTTTTATAGTTGCCCAAAATTTTTTTGATTTTCTAGGGAATTTTGCCTACCGTAGTTTAATCCTAAATTTTAAGTAATACAATTCATTGCAAAATATGATTGGTGGACACAAAACATGTTGGTAGCTAAATATAAACAAATCTCTACTGATTACTTTATATGTTTCAATAATATCATTGGTAAAAGAAAAAGAATCTATTGATACAAATCCTCCACTTTTTTAAATAAAGTATAAAAGAAGCAAAGAAATCATGAGGTCATTAGAACAGGTACTAAATTTCCTAGGTAGTGAAAAGATGATTAATAGTTCAAGCTGAGATCTTTAACTTCCTATCATCCCAGTCAGGCAAAGTATACAAAGGAGGTTATTTCCTTATCCCAGTTAGGCAATAAGACTGAAAAGCAGAAGACTGTGAGCCACTATCTTTCTCTAGAATTGAGAATACATTTCTCTAGACATTGTGTAATAATATTATAATTGACAAGGATTCCTATACTTTGTGAGACCCTCCTATTATTGTAAAGCAAAAAGACTGTTGGGAAATCTGACTTTTTAGGCAATAGAAGATACTCACTAGTAAAATTTCTTTAGATGTGATTGCTAAAAGATATCGATAGTTATACAATATGACTGAAAGGTTATATAAAAACCTGAGATCTATTATAAGCCATTAAGGTCTGTGCAGGTAAATATAAAATCAATATTGAAAGGAGAGAAGTGACGAGCAAGATGTTGAATTCAAATAGATGATAAGACCTTAGACGGTTGCAAGACAGATAATCAAGATTACGAATGAATAAGTTTTTCAGATAGTTAAAAAGAAGAAGAATATTTCAGAAGAGTTTGTTCCTAATGAGAGGAGGTTTTTAGCAGAGATTCTTCAGAGGACATGGAGTATTTTTATTTTTATTTTTTCTTTTTTTCTTAATATAAATACACTTATGTATTTTTAAATATTTCTCTTTCTTTTATTTTTCCTTTTTCCTATTGTAGTTTCTCAAAATCAGTTTCTTGGAGGATAATAGGCAGTGAAAACCTGCTAGCAATAATAGATAAGTAGGAAGGTCTTTACTCAAAACTTATTTCAGAGCAAAATATTGTCCTTAAGGTTGCACTTAGAGGCTTAAGCTCATTTGAAAATTGAAAGCTGTTGATGAGTAAGTTAACATGAAATTTAGTTTAGCCATGATATAATTGTCCAATGTATCTCTATTGATTTTCTTTAAGATTAATAAACACATAATGTTGATCTGATCATTAATTTAAAAAAAAATAATAATAATTAATACTATACTTAAAGATAAATCTAACAAAAACTTTTTCCGCTAATCCTCTGACCATATATAAAAAAGATGTTTGCAAGAAGTTTTATACTTCCTTGCTAATAAAGTCTTTATACTTTTATTAAAACAACTTAAAGCTTGTCTTCATTTATCTCTTCTACCCTCCTTTACTTATTTATAAGCTTTTTTGAATAAAAACTGGAGTCTCTAGTGGTCTGAAAAAACTCAAGTATGTACTTTCTCTATTAAAGGCAAGAAGGTTTTAGGAAGTAAAAGAACTGACAAGTGGAGTGTTACCTCATAGAGCTGGAAATGACAAGAAATAGAGATTCTGTTGGCAAAGGAAGGCTTATTATCCATCTTCTTATATACTGTCTTATATTCTCTTAAAGTACCTATTGTTTTTCATAGTTTTCTTGAAAAATTTTGCCTATCTCAGTTTAATCCTGAATTTCTGGTAGCACGATGTCACCTGGTATCTGTTTGGTTGACACAAAACATATTAGTAGCTAAATGTAAACAAGCTCCAATTGGCCATCTCATGTGTTCTGATAATGTTATTGGTAATTGAAAGAGTTGATTGGTGCTTTATGTCCATCCACTTCTTCAATTGGATTAACCTACAGATCAAGTTCCATAAGATCAATAAGATATAAGCAACAAGTTCCTAGATGATAAAAAAGTTGCTATTTGTTTAAGTTGAGATCTTTCTCTCCTATCATCCTAATCAAGCAAAGTTCAAGATCAATGACTTTCTTTTATCCCAATCAAACAATAAGACTAAATGGTCTCTAGTCCATGCTAAGCTTTAAGCTTTAACTCTTTGGTTATAGTTGAAAATACATTTTCCCAGAAGTTGTTGAAGAATATCACAATTAATAAGAATCCTTATCTCTTTCAAGACCCTCCTAACATTATACGGCAAAAAGATTATTGGGGAATCTGGTCTTTTGAGTAATAGAAGATATATGCCAGTAAAATTTTTTTAACTAGGCATAACTGCTGAATGATATTATATTGAAAAAATATAACCCAGTCCTTACTAGGTCATATAAGTACCTGGAGTCTATCATAAGTTACTCATCTACTACAGGTGAATAAAAAATTACTGCCCAAAGAAGATTGGGACCGAGTGTATCCTGGAAGTAAAGGTTTTTATTAGGTAATAAGTTTCCTTAGATAGTACATGAGAAGAAAATCAAAATCAAGAATGGATAAGTTTCTCAAATAGTCAGGAAAAAAAAATATCTCAATTAAATATTTCTTATTGAGAAGAAATCTTGATAAGTAGGTTTTTATTGTCTATTTAAACATTTTTAGATATCACCCTTTCTCTTTTTTCAATCAATCCTTTTGTAGTTTCGTATATTCCAGTGGTTTAGTAAGACATACAGTAGTAACAACCTACTGACAATAATGTAGTAGACTAGAAGAGTTTTCACCCAAAGAGACTGTGAAGTAAAATATTGTTTCCAAGGCTTAATTTAAAGGCTTTTATGTTTATAATGAGTTAATTAGATTAGAATAATAGTTTAGCTATAATATATATTATGTAGCTCAAATGAAAATATACTTATATTTTCAATTAATTAATAAACTGACAATCTAATTTGACTACAGATACTCAAAAAAAAAATTAATGTTATACTCAAAATTACTATAATATTTTCTTTCCACTAATTCCTAAATTTTTAGAAAATTTTCTTTTATAGTAATTTTCTTAAAAAACCCTTTTCATAAGAAATAACTTTAAAGAAAGATAGCAATAACTCTTCTTTAGATAATATATAGCTAACTCCTAATAACAAGATAAGAATATCACTATTTAATAATAACAGTCTTTACTTTTAATTTGTTTTAGAAAGAAAAGAAAACCAAGATAAACTAATTTACAATAGGTTTCTTGAGACTTAATATCAATTTCACAAAACTCTTAATCAAGTCAATACAAGTTAACATCTTTTTAAATACTAAGAGAGGTTTTAGAAGCAATAATCCAAACTGATAAATCAATTCAAGTTCAGGGCTTAAAAATCTAGAAAAACATCTAGATCTCTTAAGTCAAACAATAAATATTAGTAATAAAACAATTATAACAACTAATCTATTTGTTTATATTATGTAAACATAAACATATAAAGTAAATACATCTTAGATATGACAAATCAATAACATCAAAACATTCAATTGAACTCAAACCAATAATATGCGTTGGTCCAACTGTATCCTTTGCAATAAATAAGTAATATATATATAAATAAACAAGACTAGTATACAAAATCTAAAAACATATAGATCAATAATATATTGATAAGAATCATTTGATCACAACTACTTATAATTCAATATAGTTTAATGTATACATATTAATATATAGAAAAACAACAAAAACAATAAAATAATCTAATACACATGTGGTTTATTCATTTTATCTAATAACAGAAGTCAGAAAAAGTAAAACATTATTAGAATTCTAGAAAGATGCAAAAAAAAAAATTCTAAATATATAAGAAAAATTAATCTCTAGTCATAATTTTCAACAAGAATTATGGATAATAAAAATAATTCAATATAAGATAAGGTATATAATAGAAGACCAACCATATTTCCTATCAAAAGTATTCATATATTCTCAATATTAGATAATATTATAACCAATCTATTGAAAATAGATCTTTTAATTTTAGCAAAAGAATATATGTTGAAAAATTATATTATTATCTTATAAAAAAAGAGACAAGGCAAGAAGCAAGACCTTGAAGCTTCTATACTTGAAAAAAAGATATATAATATATAAACAAATAAGATTAAAAGTCATACCTTAAGCCACAATCTAAAAAAAAATGCAGAAATAGATAATATTCTGATAAACATTTAATTAATTTTCATGAAAATTAAGAAAAACAATTCTATAAGAGAAGTTATTGAATTATAACAGATCAAACAGAAACAAAAATGATCAATAAAACAGTTCAAGGAACCTGCATCACAGAAAACATCTCCTACAATACATGGAATAAGATGTAAGACTTTACAGTCAACTTCTATTATATTAAACAAACTAATACAATCAAATTGAGAGTACTTTAAACTATATTATTAGATGACAATAAAAAAAAATTAAATATTTCAAGAAAACCTTGAGTATACTCAAGAAATTAAATTTCTTTAAGACTGAATTTATCAATGGCAACTATTGGATTACTTTTGATATTGATAAAGAAAAAAATATAGCATAATATCTAAAATTGATTAATAAAAAAAAAAATTTTTTTCCATCAAAAGAATAAATCAAGATAGAAATATATATTTAGCCTTTTTAAGATATGCTCTAAATAAAAGATTCTTTAAGCTAGAAAGCTTTTTTTAACAAAAAACAAATTAAAGTATATCACACTAGTAAATATAGATTACAAATATAACAAACAATTAATTAGAAAGGCAATAGAGGAGAATGGAAAAATAGTTAATATTTATGAATATCAAATGGTTTTTTATTAAAAAGATTCAGAATCCATCTCTTTATACATTGAAAGTATGTCAAATTAAAACAATACTGAATACTCAAAATTAAATCTAATCCAGTAAGACCAGTAATAGCTTACAAAGAACCCAATAATCATAAAATAATAAGCATACTTAAAGAAAGAAAGTGATACTCCTTAAGACTATATGGGATTAGTGAAAGATCTATAAAATAGATATATGAATTATTAAGTCAAACAAAAACAAAAGTCTCTTATATACCAAGAAATAAGATTACTCTAATGAATTTTTATTATATTGCTAATAATAATTTTATAACTAACTTTTAATAAATTTTTGATGAATAATTAATAAATTAATATCAATTTTTATTATATTGCTAATAATAATTTTGTAACAAACTTTTTAATAAATTTTTGCTAAATAATTAATAAATTATTTGATGAATTGTTAATGAATTTTTTGATAAATTATTATTATTATTTTTTTTAACCCTCTGTCAGGCTATTTATGTATGTTTTATTAAACAATTGTAGACTATACATATAGTATAAATTACTAAAGCTAAAACTTTAACTAGTTCACTCGTCTCAGTAATTACTCTAAATACAACTTTGGAAGTGATTTTTCACTTCATTAAAAGTTCAGGTGAAGACCCTTCCAACTTTTAATATCATTGCCTACAAATCACTGCTGCAGACCACTCTTTGCAGTTCTGACTGAACTCAAAACCCAACCATTTTATTTTGAATCTAACTTCTTTTGATAAGATATCTGTGAGACCTTGATCTTCTAATCTTCCTTCTTCTATTAATGGAGCTCCTCTTCTTTCTGGCGATGCAGTTTTAGGTTTTGGACCAGGAAGGCTTGGAGGTCTTTTCATCTTATCATATCTTTGGATCTTTTGTGTTCTTTCCCATTCTATGATTTTTTTGCATCTTGTGTTCCAAACCTTCTTATAGAATCAGTTGCATACTGTACTCTGCATCTTCTTTATCTATTTTCTTGCGTCTTTTCTGATTCTTTTGCCATGGCATCTAAGATCTGCCATCTCAAGAACAAGGTTGCTTTTTATCAATCCTGCAAAGAAGCTCAATGTACCTTGGCTAGTTGTCGAAGCTTGTTCTACCAGCCTGGATACCCACTTATCTATTTCTCCCAATTCTTCCCTATCCTCTATTATTAGTTTTGTATTCTTCTCAGCCACTTTCTTTTTCCTTTCTTGTAGGAGTTCTCTAAAGTTCTTCAGAACCCTTCGAAACCTTTGTTCCATGCTTCTTGCATCTGTTCCTTGTAAGCTAGATATTCTAGCAGATAATCAATTGTTTCTTCTTTATAGAGGCCACATACAATACATTTCACTTGCTTATATAGATCCAGCCTTCTTATTGCCAGCTTGCTTAGGGTTGGTAGCTCATCACTCGTTAATTTAATAAGAAAGCTCTTTCTCTATAAGTCTTTGAAAGATATGTCCTATGTACGCCCATTTATTCTTTTTCATACTAGATCTCAAGTGTATTCTTGTTGTTTTTTAATCTGATGACTCCATTTCTTTTTAGTTCTATTCTATACTATCCATTGATATACCGTAATCTTATCATTTATCTTTTTGATAAATTGTCTTATGGAATCATCTAGTGTCTTGTCTTTTCACTTGATTTCTGTAGGGATTTTGTAAGAAGTGAGGTTCTTCCATTCTATTGCGGGCAAGTTGAGGGCTCCTTTGGCTAAAGCATTTGTTTCGTTATTATAAAAATCATTAGAAAGTGCCTTAACATTGGTAAACTTTAAATCTAAGTTTTTCTTTTTGATCAGCTCTACTATTCGTACCCATAATGACCAGTTTTTATCTTTTAACCATCTTTTATGTATTCTTTTTGAATCATCTTTCTTGACTGATATCTATTTAGAGATACAAGCTTGACTATCTGTGAAGATTTCAATTGTGCTATCTATTAAAACTACTAGGAGTATTGTGATTATTGCTATTATTTCCGCTCTTGTTGATGAGGACCAATTATCTACTCCTGTTTGAAATTTACTTTCCTTCCCTGCTTTATTAATTTAGATCCATGCTGTTCCCATTTTCATCGTGTTACTTTCATGATCGATAAGTGAGCCATCTGAATAGAAAGTCGGCTTTTGATTAGACCCTTAATTATGCCGAAGTATCTCTAATAAGTGATCTTGATATACTCCTTTTTTAACACTTGTTTTGATGATTGTTTTTTCCCAATTTTCTATATCTATATAATCTATTCTAGTGCATTGAGAAGGGTGCGGCAAGATAAAAAAACAAAAAACAAAAACAAATCAACAACTCAAAATAGCAAGTTATTTTTCCGCAACACGTGATTAATTATGGCAATGAAAAA
>CAJVPT010003373.1:0-15397 GCA_910592055.1 Acaulospora colombiana
AACTGGAATGAGAACTATACTTCCAACATAATGTAGCAGGCTGATTGGCAAATCTGTCGCTATGATCAAAGGCTTATGTAACCTGTGGATAAAAGAGTCCATCCTTTTATCATACACAAAAAAAAAAACACACAAAACAAGGTAGAGGCGTAAAAAAATTTGGGTGAGTCTCAAAGTAATTTTCCCTAAAACTATTTATAACTTCACTATTATAACAATCTATTCAAAAGATTCGTCTTAAGATTCATCACTTTATTAAGTCATTGAAAGAAGTTACATTTATACATTTTTGCATATAGGGCTATTACATAATCACTATGGCTATTCTAGTATTATGTCATGCATAAATTGCTTCGTAGTTAGCTAATTTTCTATTACCTCAGCTTATAGTTCTTTATCTTTTTGACGTGAATGGATTGTTCACGCATTCTTCTATCTTGTAAGGAGTATGGTGATAGTTGGCAATTAATTGTTTCGTATAAGCTTTGGTTATGTCATGATCATCAGTTACGTGACCACGATGAAAATTCTGAATTTCGTTTACTTCTTTGGCCTTTAACAATATATAAAGACCAAGATTATCAATGACAAGGAACAAACAACATCCAACTCTACACAAAACATTCTAAAACAACAACAGCAAATACAAAAATCTATTGGCAACATGGATCAGACAATGATAGCCATTTCTCGCAACATAAAAGAAGACACCAATCACCAAACTTTCATTAATTATAGAAAACAACATAGATAATAATTATAACAACAATAATAATATAGAAAACCCTAGCAATACAACCACCCAGGAAGTAAATACGAAACAATAAAAGAAACAAAAGTCAGCAGACCATTCTGCAACACAAACAAACAATTACAATAATAACAAGGAAAGACACACAACTTTGAAATAACTTAAACAACACTCAACAAGAACACAACAATGATATAAAGACAACGAAGAGACAAATTTATCCTTACAACAAAATAGCACCAATTAACAAACACCCAATACAAGCAAACTATTCTGAACAATAACAACATTCAATTGCTGAAAATTAATACAAGCAGACAAGAGAAAAATCTGGTTCAAACTGTTGGAAGAACACCAATGGGATATAATAGTCTCAATAGAAACAAACAAACTAGAAAAAACACAATCAAGGAAAACAAAGTGGTGAACAGTCAGCAAACCACTTGGATTAGGAGTTGAATAGCAATAAAAAAGGACATTGCAATACACTAATCAACAAAATGAAACTTGAAAGCAGACTCTTTTATATCAACTTGACCTTTCCCAAAAAACAATACTGCAGAATTATAGGGATCTATTCATTTGTTCAGCATATAAAGAAGTTAACAGATTCAACAAAAAGTGTTAGCATGGGCTAGCCAACACAATGATTAAAATTGGTATATGATTATCACCAGAGACTTCAATATCTATTCTAATCCAAGTATAGATAAATTCAGTAAAAACTATAAGATACATACTAAAAAATACAACAAGTTTTCGATATGCTTTATAAAAAGGGCTTTATTGACTTATACAAGTTTTTTTTTTTTTTTTTAACCCACAATTATGCCACAATGGTATGTTTTTATTGAAAAATTGAAAATGAATTTACAATATTTTACAGACTTTCACAAAGTGATTAACTAGTCTTCATACAAAAGTACTCAAAGTCAGATTTTGGGACAATATTTCACTCCCCTAATAGATTAGTAATAACCTCTATCTACTAGGATCATTGTCAACAGTTTGTCACTGTTGATTGTCTGAAAAACAATGAATTGCTAAGTTAAAAAGAGGAAAGGTGAAAAATAATGAAGGAAAGGGACGATTCAAGACTCACCAAAAAAATCCAAAAATAAAAACAACCTCTTCTCAAAAGAGATCTGCCTGATTGGAATAGTTTTCTTGCTTCACTTGAACCTCAGAAGAAATCTTCTTTTTTATCACCTGTGACATTGAACGAATCAATTCAACTAGTCTTTAATTTAAGTGAACTGAATTAAAATATCTCAAGGAAAGCATTTAGACCTCAGCTTTTTTTCATTAAAGCTTTGTTACCACTTGAGAAACTTAGGTAAAAGATGGGAGTTTGCAATCCATATTACCCATTACTAGGTCTTTTGGTGTCATGGAAGTTTTTATTTAGAAATTTGAGTTTTTTGGGAGCAATTATTTTCAGAACTTTCTTTCCAATCACCAATAATGTCATCAGAATATGGGAATATGACCAATAGGAGCTTGTTTACATTTTGAAAACTAATATATTTTATGTCAGTCAATTACCTTTGGTGAGAATTTGTGCTATCAAAAATTCAGGGTCAAACTGAGGTAGGTAAAATTCCCCAGAAAACCATGAAAGCGATAGCTTTAAGTGGTCCAACAGTAACTGGAAATAGAAAAATAAGTCCTTCTGTTATCAAAAACCTCTATATACTGTATCTCCTGCTTCAAAGGTTAAATAGGCCTTCAGATACTTCACAGTTAGTTTTTCTTTTTTTGGGAATTTTCTTTCATTGGTATCAAAGGTATTACTTGACTTTTATTGATCACTAGAAGTCAAGTTTTTGAGTGAAGAGATTTGTAAACAAAAGGGAAAGAGTAGAGGTGACTCTTGAAGTTATACTTCAAGTTGTTTTAATGAAAGTATTAAGATATTATTAGCAAAAAAATATAGAAACTTCTTGTGAACATCTTTTTTGTGTTTGGTTAGAGGATTAGTATAAAGAGTTTTTTTAGAAACTTGACTCATACAGGTTCTATAACCTAAACAAAAAAGAATACACATAGAATCAAACAATGTTGCAAGCAGCATAGACAGTATTTGTACAATTCCAGACCAACATGAAAATTAATAGATGCATACATCCATGATAACTAGAAAGATATTCTCAATACTAATCACCAAGTACAGATATTTATAATTAAATCATGGCAACTAGTCAAAGAAAATAGAAGATACCGCAGACCAAATAGTAATACCAGATTCAATTGAAATAGTACTTGTGTACAACAATGGGAAAAATTCACTGAGAAAATGGAAGAGTTTGCAAATGAATGGCAGAACACTATACAAAATCAGCACAAAACAATTGACCAATATTGAAACAGCTTCAGAGAAAAGATCCTCCACATAACAAACAAACATATAGATAAAATAAAAAAAAGATAATGCCAACAGCACAGAACAGTTTCATATAGCAATCCACTTCTTTTTTTTCAGCTTAACAAATTAAGAAAACATATGGAAAAAAAGAGTGACAGTAATACAAGAAGTGATACAATAGAAAGAGAAGTTGTAGCACTATATAAAGCCATAACTCAAACTATACCACTTCTAGAATTGACAGCTATAACAGATAAGCAGGAATACAGACAAAGGTTGGACCTAATATTAAAAATGGAAAGAAACAAGTTCAAACAATATAGTGCTGAGAGAATTGTCTAGAACATTAAATAATTTAAAGAAACAAGAGAAAGATGGTTAGAAACAGGTAAGAAAGAATGATAAGGTCAATTCTGAACAATCTGAAAAAAAGTATAGTAACAATATAGACTACACAAATAAAGAAAGACAAATCATTAGTAAACCAGAAGCAATAAAATATATGATTTACTTATACTTCGAATCATGAATTAAAAAGAGGAATATTTATAACCATAAAGCAACAATTTATCAATGAGAATACAACCTACTTAGCATATTTTTAGAAAAATGGTACCTTCCAACAACTGTCCCAATTAAGGATAAAGAAGTATAAGAAGTTATAGTAGGAATGAATAACAAATCAGCTCTAGGACCATTAGAGATACCATACATA
Source organism: Acaulospora colombiana (assembly GCA_910592055.1). Taxonomy (NCBI): domain Eukaryota; kingdom Fungi; phylum Glomeromycota; class Glomeromycetes; order Diversisporales; family Acaulosporaceae; genus Acaulospora; species Acaulospora colombiana. The sequence continues at coordinate 3,832 of CAJVPT010003373.1, forward strand.
GTTTTTAAAAAGCTAGGAGAAAATATGATACACAGTCTCATGCTCCTATATAATAGAATAATAGAGGAAGTGTCAGTTCCAAAGGAATAGAAATATGAAACAATCTACTTAATTCCTAAATCCAAAGACTGGTAGTATGGCATTTAACATCACCAGACCCATCATATTACTGGAGATAGCAAAAACATTTTCTTCGAGATTATCATTAAAAGGCTAAATCAAGTATTGACTAAGCATGAGACCTTGTTGAAACAAAACTGGGCAGTTTTCCTGAAGCTAAGTACAAAAAAACCTATCTATATAATTAATAATATATTAAAAGATGCACATGAAAACAAAAATCTTGCTATATGCTCTTTTAGGACATAAGCAAAGCATATAATATAATCAACATTGAAAGACTTACTCTAGCAAGGAAGAGAATCAAAATTTTTTCAAAAATTATCAAACTTATAGAAGACACATTCATAAATAGACAAAATAAAGTAATAACTTTCTTTGGGGATATGGATTTTTATATAGTTCAAGAAGAAATTGACCAAGGTGACATAATTTTCTCACTACACTATAAAATATACTATGACCCCCTTATTAGCTATATAAACAAAATAAAAAGATATCAACTGACTAACTAGGAAAATAAGAAAGGCAACATCAATATCTCTATTATAGTCTATATAGATGATATAACCTTCATAACACAAAATCAAAAGAACCTGGAACCAATAAATATTGCTAGTAGTGCCTTCTACCATCTCAACAATATTACTGTAAACTCAATTAAAACAAATTTTCTAATTCTCAATGGATCAAAAGAACTACTACTTTTTCAAGATCAACTAATACAATCTAGCATAAATATCACAGCAGTCAGAGTACTTGAGACATGGCATAAAGCAAAAGTAGGCAAAAAATGCCAATGACACTTAATTGAACAAAAAGTCAAAACAATCTGTAACACTATTAAATGGAAGAAAATAACAGACAAGATATATAGATATGTCATAAACAGTATTCTGTTCCTACAAATCGAATACCTTACACAATTAACAAAAGTAGTAGTCATCAAGATAGACACCCTAATTAGACAAAATTTCTGATAAAGGGTTAAGTTAGTAGCAACATACTCTACCTCAATAATACACTCACTCATACTGTACAACATTATAGAGATGTATTAAAGATTATATCAGAAATTTATAGCAAATATACAGGAACTATACTATAGTAATAATGCAGCCAAAAAAAAAAAAACTCTTTTCTGAAAATTTCAAAATCACAAAAAATTTCCTTATTAGGCAAAAACACAAAAACTCGTCCCCAGCTACAAAGTAGCAACATCAACATGGACTCTACCAGGCAAATAAGAAGTCTAGTAAGACAAACAACACCAGAATACAACATCGATAAGATCAGCAAGAACAACAGCAGGGTTTTGAAGGCCAAAGCAACAATATCGACTTATCAGCTCAGGTATACCTCCATTGGAATCAGAATGGCACCCCAAAAAAGACAGCAGATAAAGAAAAGGAATGAGAAATCACAACTGAATAATCAAAAGAAATGGAGATAGAAGGAGAAGAACAGGCTACGGGAGAAGGAGATGAAGTGAACAGACAGATCGCGAAACTGCCAGAAGACCTCGCAAACAGCAGAGCAAGCTCCCCCATCACAGTTCAGGATTTGGAAGAGAAGAGCGACCCAAACCAGCAGCAAAGAAAGGAGCAGACAGACATAACCAACCAGGCCGGCTTCAGTTATGAAAACCAAGAAGGAGCAAACGAAAAGAACAACCCAACAGATTCGCAGCAGCAACAAGAGACACTTATGCCCGGAAAGGCATACATTGATTCTAAACAAGTACCAGGACAAAACCCCAGGGAAAAAATAGAACTTATCAAGCAAAAAATGGAACACCTCTCCTCCCTGAAATACGTAAGATACGAATATACAATTGGAAGGCCCCAGATCACTACCATTTTCAGCAACTATGAAAACGCACAAAGAGCATGTGAGATCAACATCACAGACAATAAAAACATCAAATTCAGAATGATCGCACAATTAGGATCCCAGGAAAGCAACGCTCGCACCATCTGTGTATGGGATATTCCCCTTCACTTCATCAAAACTGATCTGGTAGAATTTTTCAACGAAAAAATCAGTATCAACTATATAACTCTACGAAGAGTAGGCCCATTCCAAATCGCGAACATCACCTTTTCCAATATGTCAGACTATGTAGAAATTAGTCAGGATTGGGCTCTCACCAAAGGATTCTATTCGTGTAGAATATTTCCATACTACAAAACACACGAGATCAAAGAACAAAGGGAGTGTCACAGTGCTACACTTGTGCAACTCCCACGAAACACAACAGCAGCAGACTTGGCAGTTATTATTACCAGCACAGGAGCAAAGACACTATATATCCTTCAGAACAACAATAGCCAGGCAAAGAGATTCGCTATCGTCACTTTTCCAACCAGAGAAGCACTAGCAGGAGCTAAATCATCAGCTCCAATGATCAACAGAACTCAAACACAATGGGTCAGCTGTGAAATCAAATTGTGCCACACTTGTGGCTCACCTGAACACAACTATATCACATGCCCTGATCGAACAGAGACTTTCCCCCAAAGACAATACAACAACAGGTTCAATAACCCGAGACTTACTCCTCAACGCTGGGAAAAAACAAATAACAACCAGAACAACAGGACAAGCAGAACCAACCTTAATTCTCAAAGCTACACAAATATTCTCAAGCATGGACAGAACCCTAGTGCTAATAGACACAAAGAAGATATCTGGAGAATCCTAACCACAATTCAAAGGGAAATTAAAGAAATGAAGAGGGCCTTTCAAAACTTGAATGAGAGAGTCGACGCCTTAGAGCAAGAATGTGCCAGTAGATACCCAGAAAGCATCGATGAATTGATGGAAGAGCTTGAAGAGAACACTATAGGAAGCGGAGAGGTACGTGCAACAGAAACCAACACCACAATCCAGGATATAAGAAAAACTCAAGAAGCATACCAACAACAACTCAACAAAATGAGTATAACCATGGAAAAGGCAATCAATCTCTTCAAACTCCCGCAACAGACTGCTCCTTCCAGTTCCAAATCCTCGCAATAATATGATGGACACCAACCAAGAAAATTTCTCAAGGGGAGAAAACTCTAGAACAAACGATACAACATTGATCATCCAACCTTCAGACAAACAAGTAATACGGAATATAGACAACATTCAAATCAAGGAAAATACTTACAAATACAAAAAACAGATAGTCAACCATCCGATTTGGACAATTGCAACACATAATATAAGAGGGATGGTAGAAGAAAACAAACACAAGCTCTGGACAGAATACTGTGCAGAAAGACAATGGGAAATCATTATTACTACTGAAACCAATGGGGACATACACCAGATCAAATACTGGAAACAACAAGGATATCAGCTAACAACATCAGTAGATATCAAGCGGAAGATAGGCGATGGGGTATGTATAGCAATACATGAAGATATTGCAACCAGGATATTTAGGAAACAAGAGATAGCAGGCAGGGCCATAGCGATAAATATGGTATTTCCAGGAAAACACAGACTAAGGATAATAGGGATATACCTGTCACCAGAACATAACAATAAAGAGGATAGAACAAGGACAGAACTCTGCATACAACATTGGACTACACAAGCCATCAAGACAGGAATGCATATAATTATTGGAGGTGACTTTAACTCCACACCAAACCCTGCTACCGATAAACTTTGCAAGACAAAAAAGACGAACAACCACAGACCTGAATCTGAGCTTCTGGAATGGCTCATAGTACAGAATTTTGAGGATACATTCAGACTACACAAACCATTACAGACAGAATATACGTGAAACAACGGAAGAGAGGTACATAGTAGAATTGACCAAATTTGGTATCGCCCCCAGAGTACCTGGCACTTGAGAGACGCACAGATAGTAGACCACCCCGACCTCCTGCACAAGAGTGACCACAGAATAATGATGGCCAGAATTGAGACATGGCAAATAGACAGGCAAAAGCCATGAAAAATTCACATGCGTAATAACTTATATAATTGGTATAAAACTGATAGCAAACAATAGGAAAAATTTAGCAACACAGTTGAACAGGAACTACAGAGGTGGGACCCCTTGCAACAAGAGGATATAGATAACTTATGGTGCAGATTCAAACAGGCAATTTTAATAGCTGCAAATAATCACATTAAGAAGTTGAAACCCCACAAAAGAGACAGAAACATTGGGAAGGCCCCAACAGTATATAAGAATATTATAAATGTCCAAAGATTAAAAGAGATGTTACAGAGACATATAGACATACCCAATGAGCAGACCGAACAACTAATCAAGAAACAGATCTCCAAGATCAAGGAAAACTTCACAGAATTAGTTACAGAACTAGAGGAATGGCAAGCGAAGCACCCACACAGATACCAGACCCATTGGAAAGAAGTGTGTAGAGAATACATAATACAATATAAAATGGCAGCCAAAATAATAACCAACTTCAAGCGGAAAAAGAAAATGCAACAACACATAGAAAGAAGACACCAATGGCTCCAAGACAACAAGAAAATGATGATAAACAGCATTTTAAAAAGACCAAGCAGATCAATAGTTATGGACAAACTTATCATAGAAAAAGATAAATACATAGAAATAATCATAGATCTGGAAGAGATCAAAAGGAGAGCCTCCAAACACTTTGCAATTTGGACTCAGCGCAGAAGAACCATTTCAATAACAAACTTCCCAAGATGGACAAGACAATATGCACCGAAGGAAGAGATCCTAAACAGCTGGTACGACAAACTGTTAGAGCAAGTCACCACACAAGTAATAATAAAGACAATCAAAGACAGAAGCTCTAAATCAGTCCCGGGGCCAGACAACATACCCTACATGGTATATAAATACCTGGATCCTAAAGCTCTAAACTGGCTGACAATTCTTTTCAACAGAATTTTAACACAAGGAGAGACACCGAGAGAATGGAGTTCAGGACACGTATATCCCATACCAAAGCCTACAGACTGGAACAACAGGATTGGTATTACTAGACCCATCACACTACTAATTGCAGAAAGGAAAATCTTCACAAAGATTCTCAGTGATCACCTTGTACAAATCTGCAAAGAGCATAACATACTCAGCGAACTAAACTGGGCAGCACTCCCTAGTAGCAGCATACAAGCTCCAATACACATTATTAACCTCTACATAGAACAAGCACGCAGAGAGAAAAAGAAACTATGGATTTTGAGCCAGGACATGGTGAAAGCATACAATTCAGTCAATACAGAGATGCTGGAACAGGCCATGAAATGCATCAAAGTACCATAGAAAGCAATAAAGATCATACGCGCACTCCTTAGAGAAAGAAAAAACAAAGTTATCACTACACATGGCCTGAGCCCAAGCTACAAGGTACTGGATGGCATTGATCAAAGGGATACGATCTCTCCTCTCCTGTGGCGAATTTTTTATGACCTCCTGTTGACAGAAATCCAAATATCAAGTAAAGGATACAGATACCAGACCAGCTTCAAAGAGCACATCAAAGGGCCATACAGAGAAAAACAGCTGGATATTAAGGTCAGTACATACATGGATGATATGACCTGATTGGCAGAAAGCACTAAGGAAATGCAAAAAACTCTAGACATAGCTATAGAATTCTACAACATCAATAACATTAATGTCAATCCATCAAAATCACAACTGATTATTATCAATGGGCAGCCAGAAGACTTCGATCATAGTTTCACCCTCAAGGGAGGAACCATCCAAGGAAGCAGATCAGATATACCAATGAGAATGCTGGGCATATGGCTAGACAGCTCTGGGAAGAAAGATTATCAGAAGCAGCTCATAATAGAAAAAGTAAATAAAACATGCAAACTGATAGGATGGAAGGCAACCACAGACAAGCAGATGAGATATATTATTAATCACGTACTTATGCCTAGCATAGAATACCTTTTGAACGACATGATATTACCAGAAAGCACATGTAACCATTTAATGGAAAAAATTGCAACAAGATACAAACATAAGTATGGGTTAGTCCAAACATTTCCCAATACTCTCTTATACAATCATGCTGAACACAATATAAACTACATCTGGGACAGACAAATGCAGTTGCATGCAAGAAACTGGACCAGAAGGATGGAGAACGAAGGAATGTTTGGGCAAATCTCCAGAATGGGTTTGCAAAATCTACAGAACCAATTCTGGTCAACCAACGCAGTAACAACACACCTCACCCAACCTTTCCTCAAAGCAGGGCAAAACCTCGATTACGATACCTTATAGATCCTAAGGAAACATGGCTTCCAATTCCACCTAAACCCCAGATTCATAATTCCCCAAAGAATAAAGAAGATAGATGACACAATCGAAGAAATAATACCAGAACTCTTGTACCACAAATACAGACAAACCTTGCAAAGGCACAACCTAATGTTCATTGGACAAGTGATTAACTCCACAGGCACAAGGACATTACACTGGAGGAAAGTAGGGGCTATTAACAAGACAAGAAAAAGAGGTAGCCCAAAATGGTATGAACATATCTTAACAGAACTCACAAGCACAGCCAAAGTACAAGACAGAATGGAGAACGAGACACAGAACCATCCGACCTTTGACCAAGGGAGACCAGCGAACAAGATCAATACCTACCGACCACACTGGGGGGCTACAATAAAACAAGACCAAGTAGCCATAGGGAAAAAGAAATGCAATGCCAGCCCTAACACAGTAGTCCTTACACATTATACGAAGAAAGAAGACCAATCACCACTAGAAAAATGTAAAGGATGCAACCTGGATGAAGGGAAGGACAAACCAGCAGGATCATGCAACTTTTCAACCAAAAAACAACACACGATCGAGATTCCAATAGAACAAACAAGCATCTCGATCAAAGAAGACAAGAACAAAACCACAACTGCGCTACGCTGCAGAATATCTCCAAAGTCCATCACTAAGAAACTAAACAACCTAACGGAAACTCCAAAAACAGAAGAACCTCGCATGCAGCTGCACATCAACAACAACAACCGGGGAGTAACTGACCTCAACAAGTTCTTTATCCTCGACAAGACAGAATTGGACTCTCTGAGTATGATTCAAGAACAAATAAGAGACCAGAGAATAGTCACAATATACACAGATGGCTCAGTATCAAACCACAGCAACAGGCCACATATGGGCTTCAGCTGGATCATTAAAGGGGAAACAGGAATCGAATTCCCCTTTCAGGGACAAACCCAACTCCATGCCTTCTCAACTCGAGCAGAAATAATGGCCATAACAACAGCAATAAGTGTTCTCAATAAGAATAACTAGAGTTCACCTGTATATAGACAACCAAACAGTCATAATGAACTTGACAGAGATTATGGACCCATGGGACCCAAGAAAAAGAAGAGACCCAATCAAGCAATAATAAACACTTTCAACTATATTAGAAAACAACAGAACCTAAACATAACCCTTCACAAAGTAAAGGCACATTCCGGAATTCCCCTTAACGAAGAAGCAGACAAGTTAGCTAGGATTGATCCAATATCACAGCACATGAAATCTAACCGAAAGATCATAAACATTAAGGAACAACATCAAGGGGCACCCCCATAGAAATAACATGAGACACAACAATAGTAGACATTCCAGGAAAGAACTTAGTCAAACAAGTCAACAAGGCCATCAGGCTGATAAAGTGGAAACTGCTTAATAGGATACAAAACAGCTTTACAGAGGAAGATCTTAGAAACATATACTGGAAGTATACCTTCATCACCTTACATTTATCCAAAATGAACACACATAACATATCAGGTAAATACTACCAAATACAGAAGTTTGGATTTAACCTATGGTACGAAGAGCTCCCAACCCTGCACAAACTACATAACCGATTCCCTTTAACTTATAAAGATAACAGATGTACCAGATGCAAGACAGTCGAGGATACAATACACCCATTTCTATGTGGCAACAGCACAGAAACTTTAAAGAAGAACTTTCACAGGATCTTAATCAAGAATGCTTCAGCACAAGTTACAAAGAAACACAGGAAAACTTTTAAAGACCATATCTACAGACAGATTTTATTGGATAACCCAAGAAAGCTCAGACTCCTGATAAAAGGGGCAATCCTTAAAGAAATACCCGAGGCTCTTGAGACGATTCTAACAGACAACAAAGCCAAATTCAAGACTATCGTAAACACGATTAAGGAATGGAAGAAATATTTGTATGACATATGGAAGCTCAGATGCAAAAGGATACAAGACCAGATGAAAGCTCAAGGCACACAGAAATGAAAACAATGGGGAAAAGACAGAACAGGGAAGCATGGGAAGCAAGCAAACCCAGTCGAGGCACAACAAACCCTAATAGATCTAACTAGAATAGTAAATAGCTACACAAATGAATATATAAAATACTAAACTAGTATCTTTTCACTTTTATCTTTTCATATGACAACTAGCACGGCTTCGGCATGTTAGTATCTTCCCCTAAAGAAGGGCAATAGGCCATGAGGTAGTACATAGCTTATCGGGTTTTACTATTACTGAATATACACCTTTGTATTATAGTTATGAATACTTTCTACATATGTAATTTGGAAAAAATAATAAAACGAGGTTGCGCCAGTCAAAAAAAAAAAAATAATAATAATAATGCAGCAAAAAAAATTATAAGACTTAGAATCAACCAACTTCAATAGATGGTATGGCAGGAACAAAAGTATTCTAGAAGACTGCTTAGAAGTTTACACAACTATCTACAGGATGGCCTCAGAATGATCCAATATATATTGAACTCTTTTTAGACTTAGAATAGATAAACAAGTATTGATCCAATCTCTGAATACACAAGATATTACACATCAATCAAATCCTTGATACTTTCCAAATGAAAACAATCAACTGGCACCAAATAGGATTGGTTAGCAACAAGTCGAACAAGAGAAAGGGACCAAGCTGGTACAAAAAGCTCAAGACCATAGTCGACAAAGTACTATAACAAAAAATAATCACACTAGAACTTAATACAAATACCCAGATCCAGATAGCCTGTGATAACTATAACAGTTGCAAGTGGTTCACCTCCCAAGTAACCAATTAATAAATAATAGAAAAGGTAGTTAGTAAAATACACTATGAGATAAAGATTAGACATTACAACCAAACCAACTTCTCACTGATGGAACCATGTAAAGAATGCTATCTAATGATTACAAAGGACAAAAGAGGGGACAACTACTGTATTAAAATCCAAAAACTTATCACAGCTGCTATCCCAATAATTAAGATATCCATCTTCAATCACCCCAATAACCCTCCAACCAGCCAGCAGGTATAATACTCTCAAATATTACCAAACAGTATTAAAAGATGGTGGAACATACAAAACAAAGAGATAAAAGTAGTGAAAAACCTTAACTGTCAAACAAATATCAACTTTCTAAAACTATTGCTCATGATGGATAATAAAACAATCAGAAAATATAACGAAATCACCAAAATACTTAAAGACAAAACATCTCTTCTAATTTATATAAATAGAGCTTTTAACAAATCAATAAATCAACAATTAATAGGAATTAGTATAATCTTTATTTGTGAAAATGAAATATATATAGCCTAAACTTCAAAATTCAAGATCAAGTATCAGTATTTAGAGCAAATATCTTAGCTACAACCATCACAATAGCAGTTGTAGGATATAACAAACAAATAACTTTCTTTATAAACTTCCAACTTTTGATCCAGAATATAGAGAAACTCATGCAAAAGAGTCAAATACACAAAATAAAAAAGGTCCAACTCATATCTAATACAAATAAAATCATAGAACTGCTTCACCAACACATTATATAGCAAAAAATATCTAGCGAGAACAAAAATTCAACACATACTTTAGCATATATACTAGTGCAAAAAGTACTCAAAATCCACATGACAGAACAACCTTCAATACTTATAGCATATATTTTCAACCAAAAACTGCTAAGTTTTTATTTTAATAAAAGAATTGAGATATCAAAACCAATTTGAAAGACAATCAAAATAATTTGATAGGCTATACATACCTCCAACTGAACCAACCTTAAATAAAATTAAACAATAGCTCCATAAATTAAAAAAGAAATCAACTGAAAGCTGAGTCTCAGAAATATCCACCCTATAATGATAACCGCAGATCACACTGACTGATAAGATTATGCCCAATGGATATTTATATTAAAACTCTGGAACCAGGAACTGCTTACAATGTACAAACTACATAAAAGGTCACCTGATATACAAAAACAATCAATATTACAGCTACTCAAGTGATGAAGACAACAAACATTCCTTTATCTGTAAGTACTATTGCATAGACATATGCAAATAAATCAACAAGTGCATTATCAAAAAGATAAAAAATAGAAGAGAAACTAATGATCATCAAATAGATATTACTCAGGTAATACATGTGAATACACAATATCTAAAAGCATTAATTTTTAGAGAAGAAATCAGCAGGATCCTTAATGACCTCATTATAGACAGGCTAGGATAAGACAAGCTAATAGACATGATTAAGTCAATCACCAAATACATTAGATTTATAATATACAATATTTGGCTAGACAGATATCACAAAATAATAATGTAAGAGAAAACCCAAGTTATAACTACCAAAACCAAGAAGCAAAAGTGAAAATACAATAAACTTATGATACCAAAAGGAAACACTATAAAAAAGCAACATGAAATTCAAAATGACATATTGGGTGAAATAATATTGGAAACATAAAATCTTTTTCAAATCTTAATAGAAGATGCTAATGAAGCCTAGATGTATTAGTTTTCTATAACAAAAGCAACATGCCATAAGGATTTCTATTAATAAATTAGCTTTTTAGTAACATAGTAACAAAAAGTATAGAGAAAATAAATCTGTAAAATTGCTTTACTGAATTAAGTAATATATTTTAATACTATACTAATAACATAGGCCTGTTTTGCCTTTAAAAAAAAAAAACAAAAAAAAAACAAATATATTTACAATAGTATTTAATCAATTATAATCTCTTACCATTTATTAGAAATTTTGTATATTACTATTTCAATCTTGACAGGTTAGTTTCTCTTAATAAATGACAATAAGCCATAAGATAAATTTTTCTTATCAAGCTTTATTTAGTAAACAAAAGTATAGATATATAGCATATAATTTCTACTAAATTCAATTAAAGCAAAACTGAGTTAGTAATAAAAAAAATTACTATAAAAATATGTACAAATAGTCTATATTAGTTAATAATCATTTCATGCAACAGGAAAAAATTTTTTGCAAAACGTGCTCATCTGTGCACAGAAACAAGGTCTATCCCTTAGAGATAGATGGTATGAAAGGCCGGAGACAAAAGAAAGTTTGACATCAATTGAAGACTATATGGGAAGAAAATGGTATGACAAATACAGAAACAAACTTAGAGGTAGCAAC
>CAJVPT010003374.1:0-15397 GCA_910592055.1 Acaulospora colombiana
CTTTAAATACTTTATAATTAATTTTTATTTCTTTAAATACTTTTTTTTTTTTTTTTTTTTTTTTTTTTACCCTCTGTCAGGTTAGTTATGTGTGCTTTATTAAACATTTGTAAGCTGTATATATTAAACGAAATTCTAAAGCTAAATCTCTAACTAACTTACTTGTTTTAGTTATATTACTTCTCTAAGTGCAACTTCGGGAGTGATTTATCGCTCCATTAGAGATTCAGGTAAAAACCCTTATAACTTCTAATATTATTGCCTGTAGGTCACTACTGCAGATTTTATTTCTTTAAATACTTTTTTATAATTGATAATAAAAATATTACTTGATTTTTCTTGATTACTAAAAGTTAAGTTTTTGATTAAAGAAATTTATAAACAAAAAAGAAAATATAATAATAACTTTTAAAAGTACTCTTTAAGTTGTTTTAAGAATAGTAAATTTTTTTTTTTTTTTTTTTTTAATGCTAGCTCATCTATGCGTCATGGCACTATTTTATTATAATAAAGATCATATCTAAGAACAACTGGAATGAATAATTATTTGTATTGTCTAAGGATTTACAGATCAATGAATAATACAAAGAGCTAACTATTTACATCTCACCCAATCAAGATAAGGCAACTATATGACCGTCTAGTCTAGATATTTTTCTTTACTATAACAAACTAACTAGATATTCAAAACTCAACTATTTAGACCTAATAAGTCATGACACTCTTTAAATCTTGAAATCCATTGAGTTCAAGTCCACTGAGTGATTTATCACTATCCCCTGAGAAGAGAAGCTAATGTATCAAGAATTTACCTAAGGTACCTGGCATCATCGATATTGAGATCCCTTATGTAGAGCCTTAACTCTACTAATGTTAAAAGAAAATTTTAAAAGAGGAAAGGATGTGTACGAATCTTGTCCAATAGATGTTGGTAATGATGTTGTTGGTTTATGGTAAAAAAATAGATTATTAAAACCTTCCAAAAAGATCATATCTAGGTTATTGGTTTTCATTTGTTGAATAGGAAGTGAGGGAATTATTGTTTATCCAATGTGTCTTATTGCAATTTGTTCTTTTCTGATAGCTACTAATGTAAGAGATTTCATATCCTGTATTTATCCACACCAAGCACAATGACTTATGATGGATTCCAAGTTCTTATGAAGCTGAGAAAATGTATTCAGACACGTGAGGTGAACAATGGGGCTTGTTTACTTCTTAATGTGAGCTCTTTCTATCCAATTATATTGTGAGAAACTTTGTGTTACTCAAAATTCAGGGTCAAACTGAGATAGGCAAAATTTCTCAGAAAAAATCAAGAACGAGCACTATTAAAAAGTAAACAGTAACAAGAGAGTGGAAAAGTTGTTTTTCATTATATAGATACTTCTATAGTGTTTCTCTATAATGTAAGATAATGACACATTAGTTCTTCTTCCTTTAGAACTTTCTTGCCATTAGTAGGAAAAGTATTTCTTGATCTGTTATGGTTAAGTTTTTGTTTGAAGAGAATAGTAAGCAAGAAGAGGAGAGGTAGTTGATGGTTCTTGAAGTTTCTTCAAGTTAGTTTAAGGAGAGTGATAAGACTTTATTGGCTTAGAAGTATAAAAACTTCTTGTGAATATCTTTTTTGTGTATGGTCAAAGGATTAGCGGAAAGAGTATTTTAAGAATAGGGATAAGATTTTATTAATCGATAAGTTTAAAAACTTTTGGTAAACATCTTTTTTGTATATTAGAAAATCAGCAGAAAAAATCTTTTTGAATTAATCAATAGTAACAAATTATTAACAATAAATTTAAAAGATAGAAATTAAATCTATTTTTTAGAAATGTGAAATATTGTTTTTTAAGCCTAACTTAAAGTACTTGTGAACTTCTCAATAAAAAAAAAAAAAAACCAATAGTTTAACTATAATAAATGTTACGTTAAAAAATTATTCCATCCAATGGAATTGATCATGTGACTTAAAATTTATTATATAAACAAATTTTTCGAACGGGACATCACAGAAAATGACAATCCCTGAAGTCGTGATCTTTCTCTTAGATGCATCCAATTCTATGTTTTCCCTGGCGAACCAGCTTGAAACCAAAATTAATTGTACAAAAGCAGGTCACTTATAAGATCCATTCGCTTAACTTTTTCTTAATAAAAATTTTTAAGACAACTTTCCTTTACTTCAGGAATAGAACATTTTTTACGTCGTTGTCCTTGGCAAACCGTTTCATGCATTGCATTTGCATCAAAATATAATATTTTACTTGATTTTACCAAATATCACGACCCCCTGACATATGCATTTGATAAGTGAGTGTACTTATGTCAAACGGTTGATTTTGATAAATTTTAGTTCTCGTTATTCTACTTTCGTGACTTACGTATTTTTTAAATTTAGATGGGACATTAAACCCGGAGATTCTGATAGGGACCTTGAAGATGCTTTTAATTTTGTAGAAAGATATGTCACCGAAAAGTTTGGTGTCGATCAGGTCTGTCAGATCGTGGCGATAACCGATGAACGGCTACCACAAGGTACATCATTTAATTCATAATTCTAAGATTTTATTTTCTTTAAGATTGCTTATTTTACCTTATTTAGGAAATCGTTCTTTCAAATTTAATAATCCCCTTTGGCGAATTCACATAATCTGTATGGCGAACGAAATAAATAAAGACGAAGATTCGAATAAAACAAGTAAAATGTTGCAGGTGTACAGAAAATTGCTTAATAGACGTTTACCTTTCAAGATAACCAAGAATCATCCTATGGGGGACATGACACTTGAAAACGGGGGGGCATTTTGTTTAATATCATATCCTCAAACTAAAGATAAAATCACAAATGTTGTGGATTCGATTGTGGAAAAATATTGTATCCTCGATTCATTTATGGATTAAGTTACGAATTATATTTATTATTATTACATAACTTAAGCATTATCAATTTAAGTTTTACCATACAAGGGTACATTATTATGTGGGCAAATATCCTTACCCATTTTGATATATCCAACTGTTCATACCATTGAAAACGAAGAAGACGGTTTGTCTATTATTTTTATTTGTAAAAAATAATTTCTACTTTATATATTGTTTTAATAATTATGGTTATCTAGTTCAGGAATTGGTCAAAGTTATTTCCATCGTGGAATTTATATCAAAAAATTCCTTGCGAGGTGAATCTTCGCGTTATCGCTTTTGGATGTTTTTGAACGAGAATGAAAATATTGTAAAAGAGGTATTGGACCTATTACTTTGTCACATTCTACTATGCGAGATCCTTGCATATTTATTTTCTAGACAAGAAATGATTTGCAGAGTTACAACGAATATTTTCACGTACTATGGTTATCACTAAGAAATGACAATCGAGCGGCAGTCGTCTGGTTACGGAATGATACTTTTGCCACCATAGAAGCGTCGACAGTTTTGGAGAATCGAAATAATCAAATTGATGTTTTGGTTGCTCCTGGTTCATGTATGTTGCAAATTATTTCTCAGGATACCGAAATACCGACGTACTGATATAATACCTAATTCTTTTGCGAATTTAGATTTTTATTTTACAATATATTCAAGGAGTATCTCGAGTGAATTTCTATCTCTGTCATCGAATAAAAATCCTAGGCCTAACAAGAGCTATCTTTCCGAAAACATTGAGTTACCTAAACCAGAACACATCGAGGTAATTAATATGAGTTTTTATATTTGAAATTGATCTAATATTTGATTATTTTTTAGGTTTTAATTAAAAAAATCATGCGATACGTTGGCAATTTACCGAATGATGCTGCAAAATTGACAACAATGTACGATGTATACATTCCTTTATTATTTTAGTCAAGCATTTACTAATAATTAGTTATTATTTTATTTCTTTTGTGTGGACTACGTAAGTGTTCAACAGATACTAAAAATAACAGACATGTTTTACTATGTATCGCTTCGGGAAAGAGTGATTGAAATATTGCAAGACATGCGGTAATTTATGCTATTGTAGTTATATATTATGGATATTATAATTGATATTCTAAATTTTGATTATTATTACTAAATAAAGGATCCAAACACCAGAAGCCGAAAACCGAGCAACTCTTACTCAATGTTTGCAGATTTTAGGCGATACTGAAGTAGAAGAAGAGGAGGAATTTGAAGGTGAAGGAATGGATTATGAAGAAGACGAAAGTGCTGAAAATCATTCGGAAGAAGGCAAAACACGGATTTTACTTAGCAAGATATTAAATTGAGATTATCCTAGAGAATAAATTGCATATCATCAAAGAGAATATGCTTTTAAATTTGTATGGATTCCTTATAAATATATTGATTTCGTGTATAATTTAAGATTCATCTACGATTAAATTTAATCCAAGTTTCTAACGATTTTGTATTAGGACTTATTGTGAACAAAATCTATTATTATACTTTATATTTGAAATTTTTTAATATTTTCGAGTTAATAAAATAGATTGTTATTTGTAATGTTTAATTATATACAATTTTAATTCATAAGTTACGTTATAAAAGAAGATTGTAGTAAATTTTCATAGATATGAAACTGGTTTTACTTTTATCATTTCTTTTATTGTAAATAATTGTATTATTTATAATATAATGATTTTTAGTTTTTATTGGATCACATAAGAATCTGGGATTTATTATAATTGAAATCTATAAATTATTGATTAAAGAAATGATATGTTTTTGAAAATATGGGTTTTTATTAATTTTTTAAATAATTTCAAATTAAGTATTAAGCTAAATTAAAAAAAATAAGTTTTTAAATATTTTAAAAGAAAAAAATATTTTAATAAGAATAATATTTGTTAAAAAATATTTTAAAGTATATAAAATTTTTTTATTTTCTATTAGATTAATATTATATATGGTTTATTAAAAATTTTTTTTTAATTTACAATCAGATTAATTTTTATTTTTTTTTTAATTTACAGGCAGACCAATATAGCTTGTCCATTTTATTGTAAATATATTTTAGTATTTACATATTTTATGACTTTTACATATTAACTTACCTGTTTATAAAGTTTAATCTTCTCTAGATACAATTTAGAGAATAATATTTTGCTTCTTTTGTAACTTGGATTATCCTCTAGCCATTCAGATCATTGCCTACAACTCATCTCTATAAATCTTGTGAAGTTTTAACTATTATTAAAAACCAAACTATTTAAAATCTTTGAATATTTAACTACTTATTATATTTATTATATTGTCTTGTAATTTTATTTGTTTTGAGTCTTTTTCTTCTTCTATTACATTTTTGGAAAGAAGAATAGGGAAGTAGTTGGCTTTTTTAAGAACTCAATCCATTTTTTTAATCATATCAACTAATACTTTAAGCCTTTTGAGTTTATTAATAATTTCTTGATTTTGTTTTTATTTGATAATAATATTATAGTATTTGTTTCAGACTTTCTTCTTGAAGATTTTTCATATTTTTTTACAAAATTTATTAATAGCCTCTTGTATTATTGTCACTGAGATCTTAAGAGCTTTAAGATGCTCTTCCATAATCTTAATCTTGTCTTTATTTATAAAGTTATAGACTATATTATATAAGCTTTTGCCCTATAGTTTAATATTCTGGATCTATTTTCTTAACTTCTACCTGACTTTTATCAGATGGATTTTTTGTTTTTCTGATGTATTGAATTATTTTACTTTGAGATTTGTTCCATATAATTGATCTTTCACTTTGAGTTTTGAGAAATTCAAAGATATATTTCAGAGTTTTCTCTTGCAACTTATACATTGAACATGTTATATTTAGATAAAGTCTAGTTTTCTTTTTTGCATTATTTAAAGAGTAAAAAGCTTATTATATATTAGATTTATTAGAAAACTCTTGTTTTTGTTAATGTTAAAGAAAATGTAAAAGATATTATATAGATTGAATTGTTTTTAGAAAATTTGCCAGTCAATTATTTTACTAGAATATATCTATCAGTTTTAAATATATTTTTGCTCAGTTCAGGCTAGCCATATTTTTTGTGATTCATTTTTTAAAAAAATCTCTAATATTGATATTAATAGTATGTTTCTTCCAAGCTATTATTGTGAGAACTTAACCCAAATTCGGTATTTGTTATCAAATCAAAGAATTTTTTTTTTCGGCCTGCTTTACTAACTTGTTGACTATATTATTAAACTCATTGTCTTAATGGGTCTTGATCTTTTTAAGTATAAGGCAAAGATTTTTCTTTTATACTAGATCCTTGATTCAATTTCATAATGACCAGTTAATCATTCTAGTTCATTTCCTTATAGAAATAAACTTTTGTAACTAAATTGTTTTTCATACTTTGATAGCTATATTATAATCTATATATATAGTTGCTTTTTCATTTTCAGCTATTGTAAAGATTGTAGTAAGTATAACTAGGATTTCTACTTTTATAACTGATGGCCATGATGTTGCTCCTACTGAGAATTGATTAGTTATTATATTGTTCTTAATTTGAATCCATGCAAGATTCATTTTGAGTTTATTCTTGCTTTTTGTATATTACTTATAAGATCCATCAGTAAAGAAAGTAAATTGCTTTGTGTTTCTTTTATAGTTGTGTCTAAGACTCTTTATTAGTTCTGTTATATGTTTCTCTAATTGTATGGTCTATTTAATTAGTTCGACTTTTCAATTTTTTATTTGTATCTCAATCTCTTCTGGTTTCAATGAATATGTAGTATTTGGTCCATTTGTTGGTACTGTGGGTTGCTAGTCTATAGGATTTTCCGGAAGTGTAATTAGATTTTTTTTCCTAATACTTTCTTACCTATTTGATTGTGATAGTAACCAGGTTTAAAATATATATGAAATTATTGATTGTTTAAATATATAAGAATGACAAGTAATACTATTTGTGATGGATTATAGATAAGTTGATATAATATGAAAAGTACTTCTCTATTTTGAATTTTGATTTTTTCTATAGTAATTCCTGTTGTTTCAGTTAAACTTCTCAATTGATTTTTCACTTATCAGTTTCAGGAATCACTTTTATTATTTGTAGTTTATGTTCAGTTTATTTTAGAATTCGTTAACAAATCTTATTGTTTTATAACCTTAGTATGGTTATATTGATTATCTGATTCAGAAATATTATTTTATTTCTTTTTAGTGAAGAGATGGCTTTCATATATACTTTCTTATTATTTATGATTGTTTTGATAGATATGATGCCTTCTTGAGTATCAAAAATCTTTTTTTATCTTCAATTATTATATATAATTTATAGTTTTTTTATTATGGCCAGAGTTATAGCAACAAAATTACCTTTCTCGATTTTTTTGACTTCTACTGGATCATCAAGTATATTTTTGGGCTCCCAGTATTTAAGTCGACTTTGTTTAAGTCAAATGATTATTGCAATTCCTAAAGTTTTATTATTATTTAGTTGATAAAACAATATTATTATATATCTTTTGAATTGGATTTCCTATATACTTTTGAGCCCATAGATTTATTTGTTGTATATATAATTATTTGATATTGTTCTACAAATTAGAGCTTTATTTTTGAAAGCTTTTTTATAAAATAATGTTAGATTTTTTGTTATAAAAAAAGTCAAAAGAAAGTAAAAGAAAAGCTTATATGAACAAATATGAAAGATATTTGAAAAACAAATACTTAAAGCAGCATACAATAAAATTATAAGTAAGAGACTATTTATTTTAAAAGGAAAACACTATAAATATGATCTAAAATACATCAAATATAGATAAGTTTTTTAACTAATAACACTCTTCAAGAAAGTAAAAATCTTATAGAAATCTATTAAGCTACAGGTTCTTAATATAGCAATCAACAAACACAATATAATACATAATTCTAATCACTAGATTAAAACTACTGTATCCAATATAGTATCCCAAATATATTATAGATACTATTAAAAAATATATATATATAATATAATAGAAGACCTAAAATTAACTTGTCAAAATTAAGAGACAAAATAGATAAAAGATGTTATTAAAAAAATCTTAGAACAAAGATATGATAGTTTGTAAAATAATCAAAGAAGAATGGTAAATCTTTGATAGATAGAGAGCAAATTAAAATAGTTTTAGATAGAGTTAAAGTTAGAAATAAGAAAAATAATTATATAATAATCAGAAATTATGAAATAGAAAAAGAGATAAAAAGATATCATCAAGAAATATTTAGAATATAAGATATTGGTTTCAATTACTTGCCAAAAGACTGGAAAGAAAAATATTGTCTCAAAAGCTATATTAAAAAAAATAATATAAAGATTTCTTGAAGCCAATTTCTTAAGAAGAACTAAATAAAATGCTCCATATATTTTCAAACAACAAAGCCCTAGGGAAATTATAAATTAGTTATAAAATATTAAAAAGATTGGATCAAGAAGAAAAAGAATATTTGAGAAAAATACTCAACTACTTTCTAAAATGGAAAGTTACTCTATATGATTATAAATAGAATCATATTTATTCTATAGCAAAACCAAAGCCATAAAAGTGTAAACTTACTAATATAAGATCAATAGTATTGATAAAAGTCATATAAAAGTACTTTACAAAGATTCTTACAAATAGATTAGAAAATATCTACAAGGTCAACAATATTTCAAGAGATTTTAATTATGCAGGACTATCCAGAAAAACATGACAAAACCAATTCAAATCCTTAATAATATCTGTGAGAAAATAAGATAAAATAAAAAAGAACAATAGATTCTTTTTCAAAACATAGCAAAGGCATATAACACTATTAGCCTAGATATATTAGTAAAAGTTATAAAAAAAATCAAAATTCTAGAAGATTTCATCTGAATTATAATGAGTTTTTTCCATAATAGAGAGTTCAAAGTGATATATGAAAAAAACTTGATAAAAACAATAATTGTAAAAAAAAGAATTGATCAAGGAAAAACTATCTTATCTTTGATATGAAAAATATTTTATGACTCTTTATTATATAAGATACAAAATAATGAAACAAAAATATATAAAATATTAGTTACCTGAAATCTAGATTTGAAAGGAGATAGTAATAAGAAGTTAAAGTTATGATATATAATAATAATCTTTATAGATAACACTACATGGATAGTATGATTCAAGAAAGATATGAAGAAAATCCTAGAAAAAATAAGAATTTTTTACAAAACAAATAAATTTTATATTAATAGTAACAAATTAATACTAGTTATTATTAACAATTTCAATCATTATCCAGAAGAAATATAGACAGAAGATATAAAGATAAAAGAATAATATATAATTGAAATAAATATAGAGAAAATACAAATAGTTCTTTATCTTAATACAAGAAAGTTCACCAGAAAAGCCTAACTACTAGAAATTACAAGTTTCAAAGAAGCATTATAATGAACAATATGTAAAAAAATCTATAATAATTAGGTAATCACTTTGAATAAAAGAATACTATAGATTGAAGTAAAGGATTAGAAAGAAAATATCATTAAAGATAATATAGAAAAAGATATTTATCAAATCTATCTGATTGATATACTTAAGTGTAACAAAAAAAAAAAAAATTCAATGATTTTTTATTTTATTAAATTCTTTATATACTATAGAAATACAAATATTCAAATATAATTAGCATGGATACAGTAGAGTAGGTAGAAAGAAAAAGCAAGATTCAAATCAAAGTAGCTGATTGACCTTCATCCACTAGAATAGAATTAGTAACAATAATAATCATATTACTAGTAGCTCAAGTAGATAGCAAAATCAAGATCCATATAAATAGTCAATTTTATATCTTAAAGTAAAAGGCTATAGAAAAGAAGAATTCTAAAATGACCTATAAAAGATAATTAAAAAAACAAAACTAGTTTCTATAGATATAAATATTAGATCTTGTAAAAAAAAAAAGCTAGATTTCTAGTTTATCAAGATCAAGGTATATTCTAATATTTGGTATAATAAAAAGTAGATGTCTTTATCAAAGAAGTATTAAAATTCTCAATAATAAAATAGAAAATCTTGTCTTATCCAAAATTATCACAAAAATTAAATAACAAGATATAGTACTAAATACTTCTATAAGACAAGTTATTAAAAAAACAAATAACAAAGTAATGATCTATCAATAGACAACTTAATATAAAATTAAGAAGAAATAGGATCAACAAAAATAAGTACAAATATATATGGGATCTAATATAGGAACAATTTAAGAATAGATATATATAAAATACCTTCTTTGAGAGCTTAAGACAAAAACTTTCTTATTAAGTTGATTAATAATAAGTTATTAATATTAACTAAGCTGATTATAAGAAAACTAGATTTTTATAAATAAGTAAAATATATTATGTGTAATCAAGAAGAGAAAACAATTAAACACTTACTAAAATATTTAACTTATAAAACTTGATTAAATGAGATATGGCAAAAAGGAATACTGTAGAAGGAGTTTTGAAAGGATTCAAAAGGCTTTTAAAATATAGAAAAAAGGAATCTGAAAAAAAAGAGCTAAATATAATAATAAATGATAGGATGGAAATAGAAGAGATTAATAAATATATAATGAAATTGATGGAAAGAATCTCAAAAACCAGTTAGAATACACTTAGATTCTATATAAAACTAATAGAAGAAGACAATTATAAAAATAGTAAATTTGAAATATAGTAATAAAAGTGTCAAAAAAGAGACAAGAAAGTGAATAATAAAAATGCAAAAAAAAAGAATATAATTATTTTCAAAAGAAAATATAAAATATCAGATATAAGAAGATAATTGAGTGGAAGCAGATATCAAAAATCCACAAAAGTAACAAGATAAAAAGATCAGCATATCTTTGGGATCAAGAAAATAAAATCAAAAGTATAAAAAGTTTGTTTATAAAAAATCAATATATAAAGAAAAAAGGATTGAAGACAAGAAGTTGAAAGAAATCTTATTAAATAGTGTGAAGTATAGTATAAATTTTGATTTCTATCAAAACTTGAATAAGTGATCTGTAGTAGTAACCTGCAAACAATTATATTAGAAGTTGGAAGGGTTTTTACTTGTATTACTAATAGAGTAATAAATCACTCTTGAAGTTGTATTAGAGATATAATATAATTAAGATATGTGAGTTACTTAGAAAATTAGCTTTAGCACTTTATTTTATATATATAGCTTATAAATGGTTAATAAAACATATATAACTAATCTGATAGAGAGTATTTAAAAAAAAAAATCTGTTTAATTGAAATATTCTTTTTGCTTTTTTTGAGCCTCAAAAAAAATCTTTTTTGTTATTATTTGTAATATCAGATAAGTCAATTTAATTAATTCTTTATTTAAATAAATATCAGATTGAAATATCTTAAGAAAAACATTCAAATCTCATCTTTTGTTTATTAAAATTTGTTACTATTTGAAAAACTTAAAAAAGAGAGACAGGAATTTGTAATTAATATTTCCACTTTTTGATCTTTAGATATTATGAATATCTTTTTTAAGTAACTTGAGTTTCTGAAAAATAAATAAATATTTTTAAAATATTTATTTAATTATTAATAACATTATTAAAACATATAAATATAATCAATAGAAGCTTAAAACTCTTTTCGCTAATCCTCTGACTACACATAAAAAAGATGTTCGCAAAAAGTTTTTATACTTTCTTGCTAATAAAGTCTTAATACTTTCCTTAAAACAACTTGAAGTATGACTTCAAGAATCTCTTCTACCCTTTTTCTATTGTTTACAAATCTCTTCACTCAAAAACTTGACTCCTAGTGACAAAGAAAAGTCAAGCAATACCTTTGATACCAATAGCAAGAAAGTTTCCAAAGAAAGAAGAACTGACTGTAAAGTATTTGAAAGCCTATTTAATCTTTGAAGTGAAAAGTATATAGAGGTTTTTGATGACAGAAAAACTTATTTTTTCCCTTCCAGTCACTTGTGGGCTTCTTAGAGCTATCACTTTCATGGTTTTCTGGAGAATTTTGCCTACCTCAGTTTGACTCTGAATTTTTGGTAGCACAAATCCTCACCAAAGGTGATTGACTGATATGAAACACATTAGTTTTTGAAATATAAATAAGCTCCTATTGGTTACACTCACGTGTCTTTATATATCATTGATAATGTAGGAAAGAAAGTTCTAGAAAAAGTGTCCCCTCCAATTGTATATGTTCAACCTTCAGGAAACAATTATGGTACTGAAAGGTGAGTGACGAGTATGAAAAGAAGATTCAACTCCCATCTCTCATTAAGTTTCTCAGATGGTAAAAAGGCTTTCTTGAACAAAATCTGAGGTTTCCAAGCTTCTATCCCGATCAGGTAAAGTTAAGATTTCTTTATCCCAGTTAGGCAAATTCTTCCATAATATGGTGCTGGCCTCAATAATGATAAGCAAATCCATACATTGGAAGAAGGATAAGTTCCTCAAATGTTCTTCTTGAAGTCACTTTTAGGAAAGGCTAAGTTTCTCAAATGTCATGAAGCTTAGAGAATATCCTAATCAGGCAAACCCCTTTTGAAAGAAAACTGTGAAATGAAGCAAGAACCTTTTAGAGGGCTTTGATTTACATTCTCCTTCCCTTTTTTCTAGTGCCAACTTTAGCAATTTATTATTTTTCAGGATAATCTACAGTGACAAACTGTTGGCGATATCCCTAGTTGACTTAGAGACACTATTGCCAAGCTACTAGGAGAGTGAAATATTGTTCCCTAAATTTGACTTAGAGTACCTAGTTTAGACTTAGTTTTATTTAATCTGAACTAGCTTAGTAGACTTCTCATATTTTTTAAGTAGTATAGTTCTTTAACTAATAATATACAATGACGAGTTAGTCTCTTTGTGAAAGTCTATAAAATATTTAAGTATTTCTCAATATTTCAATAAAAATATGCCATTGCAACATAATTGCAGGTTAAAAAAAATAAATAAATAAAAATCAATAAAAGCTTGTTTACATTCTAAAAACTAATATATTTTATATCAGTCAATTATTTTTAGCAAGAATTTGTATTACTTAAAATCCAGGATCAAACTGAAATATGTAAAATTTTCTAAAAATAATAAAAATAAAAGCTTGAAAAGAATTTAGATAATTAAAAAAAAAGAAAATAAATATTTCTATTATAATAAAATCTTTATAACTTTTTGTTTTAAAGATTAAATAATAAAGTTTTTGAATATTTCACAGTTTTTTTTTTTTTGAAAACTTTCTTATTATTGATATTAAAGATGTTACTTGACTTTTCTGGATTATCAAAAGTCAAATTTTTTGAGTAAAGGGATTTATATATAAAAAAGGGAAGGTAAAAATAATTCTTGAAGTTATATATCAAGTTGTTTTAATCTTTAATAATAAAAAAGTAAAAAAACTTTTTATTAATATTTTTTTTATATATAGTTAAAGAATCAATATAAAGAGAAGTCATTAAAATATATATTATTATATATTATTATTATTATTTTTTTTTTTGAGTACCTGTAATCAGACTAGATAATCAGGTTATTAATCAATTGAAAATATAAGTACATTTTCATTTGAACAATATGATATATACTATAGCCAAACTATTAATCCTAATCTAAATAACCCATTATAGGCATAAAATCTTCTAAGTTTAATCTTGGGAATAATATTTTGCTTTGTAGTATTTTTGGGTAAAAACCCTTCTAGTTCACTGCATTATTGCCAACAGGTTGTCACTGCCATATATCTGACCAAACCGCCAGAATACAGGAAAATACAAAAGGATAAGTTGAAAAAAGGAAAAGAGGATATCTAAAAATGTCTAAATAGACAATAAGAAAATAAAAAAGTAAAAATTTAAAAAAATATATTTCTAGCTTCCTTCAAAGATCTGCTTTTCAAGACCTCTTCTCAATAAGAAATGCTTGATTGAGATATTCTTTCTTTTTCTAACCATCTAAAGAACTTATTCATTCTTGATCTTGATTTCTTTTTTGTATACCATCTAAAGAAACTTATTGCCTAGTGGAAGACTTTATTTCCAGAACACACTTAATCCTAACTTTCTTTGACAGTGATTTTTTATTCACCTGTGATAGGAAGGTGACTTATATAAATCCCAGGTTCTTATGTGACCTAGTAGAAACTAGATATTATTATATATATTATTATATAAATCCTTTTATTTATTTTTTTTTTAATATAACTCTCTATTAGACTAGTTATGTATGCTTTATTAAACAATTGTAAATTATACATTATATATGTGTCACTAAAGTTAAATCTTTAACTAACTCACTCGTCAAAGTCTTATATTTATCTAGAACTCTAAATGCAACTTCAGAAGTGATTTATTGCTCTATTAGTAGTTCAGATAGAAACCCTTTCAACTTCTAACATTATCACCTGCAGGTCACTATTGCAATTATATAAATCCTTTTATACAGTATATAGCATTATATATATATTATTATACATATATTATTAAAACTAATTTTTTATTTTTTTTTTTTTTAATCTATAGTCAGATCAATACGGTATATCTTTATTGTATATATATAAAGATATTTACAAATTATTTTGATTTTCATATACTAATTTACCTATTGTCAAAAAGTTGTTTCTCTAGATATAACTTAGAAAATAATATTTCATTCCTTTATTGACTTGAATGAATCCTCTAGTTAATAAAATTATTGCTTGCAGGTTATTATTGTAGATTATTTTAAATTCTGTTTGTAATTAAAAATTGAACCATTTAGTTCTATAACAAATTCAATTTTTAATGATTTCTATATACTTTTTCTTTTGAAGCTTTTTGCTTTAGATTTTTTAAGAGTGTTATGGATTTTTTTTGCTCTCATATAGTTTATATATTGGATTTATGCCCAGGTTTTTTAGATCTTTTATTCTCTTCAATAATATTTTGCTTCTTTTTTTACTTTATTACTTTAATACAGTGGTTATTTCAAATATTCTTCTTGAAATTTTTTCTCATCTTTCAATAAAGTTTATTGATTATGTTCTATATAAATGCCAAGATAATTTTGAGTTGTACTTTGAGTAATTTTTTAAGAAAGTGATTTTGTTCTCTTCTATATATTCACAGATAGTATTAAAAATACTTTTGTAAAATCCTTAAATCTCATATAGCCATTTACTTGTTCAATCACTAGTTTCAGGAAGAACTTCTTTCTTATCTTTGATTTTTTTACTAATATGGGTAGTTATTTTTGAAGGTGATAAAAATATTATTTAAAAATTTTTTGGTGACCTTTTTTATAGTATTTAAAATAATTTAGGTTATTTTTTTTTATTCTGAATTTAAATACTTATTTTTTTTTTTTTTTAATTAACCCTAGATCAGGCTAAGTATGTGTGCTTTATTAAACGTTTGTAAACTGTACATTTTAAATGATTCGCTAAAGCTAAGACTTTACCTAACTCAC
>CAJVPT010003375.1:0-15396 GCA_910592055.1 Acaulospora colombiana
GTCAGATTAGTGTGTCGATAATATCCTTCTCTCTTTTATCTACTATTTGTAGAATCTTTTCAGTTTTGTTTATTGTGTATATGATATGGTAAATAATAATAGGAGTGGGTCACGTAGTGTTGATGTTGTCATGTGGGACAAAAAAAACCTTTTCGTGTATTACTTGTTGTTTTTAGCTATTCTCATATTTTGCTATGTGTCTTGATCTTGTTTTGATTAAACAAGTGTTGAGTATTCTATTTTATCTAGTGTTGTTTACCTATTTACATTAGCTTGTTGTTGTGTTTACAGACCCTAACATTCTGTTTACATTGATCACTTTCTGTTGTGATAGTAGTGATTGTTAATCTTATCAAATTTAATCTGTTGTGATAGATCTTTGTCGAACTTATTTTGACAGCAGCTTTATACACGTGTACATGTTTGCGCTACTTTGATGAGATGTTTTGATATGTGTAGCAATGGGATATGCATGTTAGGCTGTTTAGACCTTGGGGAGCTTTGATATCCTTCTAGGTCTTGAGGGATTTGAGATTTGCTTGATTTATTGAGCAAACCTATTTGCTTTAAGATTCCTTATAGTGTCAAGAAAGGTGTCAACCTATACTGGCCTGGCTGTAAGATCTGTGAAATTGATATTGGCTCCCTTTTTCTGACTGTGAATCAGTTTATGTTGACTTATTTCCTTCTTCTTTGGAAAAAGAAAAAGGCCAAGATTGTTGATATATGTTGTGTTTTCTCAGTGATTACCAGACTAAAACTATGCATGAAATGTTGTTCTGTACTAAGATGTCTCTTATATATTGGTGTTGTGAGAGTATATATCTTGAGTTGTGTATGTTGTATCTTTCCTTGGGTGTATTGTCTAAAAAAGAAATTTCTAAGGATCTGAGGGATTTGCAGAAAGAGTTTTTTTTTTTTTATGTGTTAATATATATATTACGTAATACAGTATATTTATTATATATAAAATTATTATAAGTTCAGTATTATTTTTAAGTAAATCAAAAAAACTCTTTTCCACAGATCCTTTTTTTCCTAAAAATTTCCTTTTATAGTAATTTTGAAAAGAAAAGAAAAAGTGAACAAAGAAATGTCCTTACAAAGAGAACTTCATAACAGAACAGCCCAGTGGAGACCTAACTACAATGAAAACACTCTAGCAAGAGGTGGCACAAGCAAGTTATGCAAAGAAACAAACCCGAAGCCTGCAAAAGAAAACACTAAAAACAGAACCCAAACTGAAACAAACAAGTCTCCTATGATCTCTAACATCCTTAGTACAAGTACACAGACTGCCAACAATACAACAACCACATTAAGTAGCAATAAAACAGCACACAACACACCAGAATCTTCCAACTAGAGCAAAGAAGTCAAAGAGAATATTACCAACCCAACAAACAATAGAGACCAAACCCAAGCCACGTCCTCTATAAACTCGAATGTTAAAAACTAGGTTTTTGACTCAGATATGGACATGGATGAAGAGGAACATGAAACATAGTCGGCAACCTCCCTGGAAAGAAGAGAAAACCTCAAAGGCAAACAAAAAGAAGATGATCGGACAACAAGATCAAGATCATACTCTTCCTTCAATAGAGAACAAAGATATGGAAGAGAAAGGGTCAAAATAGGTATCCTAGCATCAGAACTTCCTGACAGAACAATAACACAGAAAATAACTATCTCACGAAGGCTCTCAACTTACCAGAAGGACTTCTTACCATCCGTAGTGAGGGAAACAACAATCAGGAATACATTATTGCTATTCTGAGTGACAAACAAGTAGCAATCAAGGTATGCAACACAATTTTGCCAGATACAAACAATCGACACATGAAGATCATGGAATATATGAACCCGACACTAAAAAAGGAAATGAGCATCAGAGTATGGAACATTCCCCTGAACACAAAGTTCATTGAAGTACAACAGTCCTTTGCTAAATATGGAGCAATCAGCAACATCACAATGTCAACTCAACAAATGTGACAAACTGCAACTATCATGTATACAAATAAAGAAGACAAGGAAGCACTGATCAACAAATGGAGCATCCCCCTTAGATCAAACTCTGTCAGAGTGTTTGATACACAATGGAACGTGGAACAAATGAAAAAATGTGACCAAATTGTGGTCAAGCTAACGAATCTCCCATCCAATACCACTGCCTTTGACCTTCGCCTTATCTGTGAACAAGTCAAAGTGAAAACCTGTTATATTCCAAGAAAAATGTCATACCAAAGAAAATGATTTGCAGTTCTCAGTTTTAACTATCAAAAAGACATGGAAGAAGCAACAAAACAAAACTATCAACTAGGTGAAACCATTATCACATGGCAACTGATAGAAACTAAACTATGCTTAATTTGTGACAGCCATGAGCACTTAGTAGCCAGCTGTCCCATCAAAGAAAGACACATGCAATTAAAACAATATAACAAAAAATAGGCAGGAAAATTTGGAAAATTATACAATAAGTTCAAACCAACCCGCACCTCAATTATCAGAAACCATATAAAAACTTCTGATAAACAAAGGTAACCAGGTTCATATGCAGCAACAGCATGACAAGGTCAACAGTAACACACAAACAGAAAGCAGAAAAACAATCAACCAACACTCATCAACATCCTTCAAATTCTGGAGCAAATCAAGCAGGAAATTGAAGAAATTAAAGAAAACATCATTGACCTGGATGAAAGAGTTTATAATCTAGAATTTACAGAAGATAACATCCCTGTGAAATGGAAACAGAACAAGAAATGTAGGCATATATTACAACAGAAGACAAGCAACAAACTTCACAGCATAATGAAAATACCAACTCTCAAATACAACAACAACAACAATAAATCCATGCATCAATAAGAAGAATGAACAAAAACATGAATCGGGCACTAAATGCAATCTCATAACTCATCCCAAAGGAAACCAACCACTCCATAAATAATTAATGGGAAGTTCGCAAAACATACCAACCATATCACAGCAACAACTATCAAATGAAACTCAACAACAACAAATTTCTTCAGCTCAAATATTTCAGATACCTGATACAACTCTATCAACAAGTAACAGTGACACAAATAGCATTAATAGTATAGACAACAACCAACCAGTAACAAACACAATCAAGACACATCGACCAATATGGAAGCTCACAATGGTAAATATTCAAGGACTGGTAGATACACAAAAAAAAATACATGGTTCAACATGTGTAGTAAGGAACAATGGAATATTATCATAACAACAGAAACCAATAGGTCACAGCAATACTCAAAACATTAGAAGCACCCAGATTTTCAAATAATCTGATCTCATAAAGAAGCCCAGACTCTTGATAATGGCCTCAACATGATAATCAGAAGAGACATCACATAACGTATATATTGTTACAAAACTTGCAACGGAAGATTAATAGTCACAGACCTGACCTTTCCCTGAAAAAGAAAACTTAGAATAATTAGTGTTTACTTCTCAGCTCAAGATATATCAAAAGAATAGACACAAATCACAAACACACTTAAACAATGGATCAACGAAGCAACATTACAGGACTGGCACATCATAGTAATAGAAGACATGAATGGTACACCCAACCCTAGTATGGATAGATTCAGTGACAAAAATTAATAACAAAATACAATCTTTCAAAAAAGCAGATTGAGACTCTCATACACAATGGCTTTGAAGACACATACTGCAAATATAACCCTATACAAAAGGAATACACTTGGTATGGGCACGGAAATAGCAGTAGACTCGATCAGATCTGGATCAACCCCAAGGAAACTTGGCAATCACACAAAGCAAGTATCAGGGATATGCTCAACCCCCTCATCAATAGTAATCACAAACCAACAATTACAGAGCTGGAAGTATGGGAGCTAGATATCCCAAAACTTATACCCATCTATAATCCAAATCACAGATACAACTGGACTTTGATAGAAGTCAACCAATGGAAGAAATTTGCACAGACAGTTGAAACAAAATTAGGTGAAGTATCTGTAAGCCCAGATTCAATAAACAAGAGATGAAACTACTTCAGCTCTCTCCTTATACAAGCAGCAAATAAATACATCCCAAAGAAATGCACACACAGAAGAAAGTGGTCTCAAAGAATGGAAAATGAACCAGATATCCCACTTCTCTAACTACAATCCATTCTAACAAACCTCAGATAACAACTGACCACGAATCAAGACAACAACATATAACTAGAGGAGGATATACCAAATACATTCAAAAACACTTTCCTACTATCATAGCAGAGTTATGGTCAGCCAAAAAAGATTGAACAGACAGTTACCATTCATATTGGATTGAGATATTAAAGTCATACATCTGCGCACATAGGACTATTGCAAAACATATCACAAAGAAAAAAGAAGCTAGAGCCATCACCCAAAGGATAATAAACCACCAAGTCTTCTTAGAAAGCAACAAAAAAGCTATGATCAACAGTATCTTAGATAGACCCACATGTCACATCCATCAAAACAAGATCATCAAAAGAGAAGGAGAAATCCAAATTATTACAAAACCAAGTAAGATCAAAGAAATAGTCAGGCAACATTTTTTTGAATGGATCCTATCCAGAAATACATCAGTACTAGAGAACCATCCAAAATGGCAACGAGAATATGAGGCCAGGTCCTCAATCAAAGCAAATTGATACTTATGTGTATTTCAAGAAATAATAACAGAAGAATTGATGGTAACAATCAGAAATCGCAGTAGCAAGTTTACATCAGGTAGAAATCAGATCCCTTATTGTGCATACAAGTATCTAAAAAAAAACACTATAGAAGAACTAAGAGACATCTTTAACAAGATCATCCACGAAGGCATAACTCCTAGGGAATGGAGTAAAGGAAACATATATCCAATACTCAAACCTAAAGACTGGAAGAACAATCTCAACACAACAAGACCAATTACTCTGCTGGATGCAGGAAGAAAAATCTTCACCAAGATCCTGACCGACCGACTAGCCAAAGTCTTTAAAAATCATCAAATCCTATCTGAATTAAATTGGACAGCCTTGTCAGGAAATAGTACACAAGACCCTATACATATCCTTAGTAACATAATTGAACATGCCAAGAAAACAAACAAAGAAGTATGGATCCTAAGTCAGGACATGTCCAAGACATATAACTCCGTTAACATTAAAATGTTAAAAAAGGCATTGCACTGAATCAAAATTTCAAACAAATTAATAAAAATCCTAGACTGTATCTTTCAGGATAGGGAGAACATAGTATTCATATGTCATGATCCATCAGCTCCATACTCAGTAAGAGATGGTATAGATCAAGGTGACACAATATTACCTCTGCTATGGCGAATATTCTATGATCCACTCCTCAAAATGATCAGTGACAAACATAAAGGATACTGTTTGATAACAAAGTCTTGTAAATCTCTGGACCAAGGCTGATCATCTACACATATAAACATCACAGCTAGCATATACATGGATAATACCACATGGATCACAAGCAACAAAGCAGATTTATAGTGTATTATTAATACTGCTAAACAATTCTTCCACATCAAGGACATCAAAGTCAATCCTCACAAATCACAACTGTTAATCATAAATGGTAAAGAGCAAAACTATGTCCAAGGCATATGGATGGATAGACAAAGAATTCCTGAATGCACAAAAGGGACCCCAGTTAGAATACTAGAAGTCTGGTATGATAGCTCAGGCAAGAAAGATTATCAGAAAGCTCTTATCAAACAAAAGATTCAAAAAACACAAACAGTATTAGGGATGAAATGAGTTATAGACAAACAAATGCAATATATAATTAATCATGTCCTCATGCCAAGTTTAGAATATCTCTGCAATGACATAGTTCTAACTAGAGACACATGTAACAAAATGATGTGCAAACTAATGACCACTTTCAAAAACAAGCTTGGTCTAGCAAACACAATCCCTAATAGCATGCTACATAATAATGCTAAATACAATATTATATATTTGTGGGACAGACAGCTACTCTTACATGTCACTAACTGGATCTCATACATCAATTCAAATACTATCACAGGAGAAATAGTAAGGAAAGGACTCCAATCACTTCAAAACATTTTCTGGTCCACAAAGGCAATAACTAACAACATACGTGCACCTCTCCTATCATAAGGACGAAATCTCATGCATGATATAATATGGCTCCTCAGGATACATGTCTACTCATTCCTGAATACTCTTAATGGAAAGTACACAACAATTGCAGAAATAGATATATCAATCGAAGAAATTATCAGCACAGCTTTCTATAATCAGTATAGGAAAAGTCTAAGAAAGCACAACATCCTCTTTATTGGCCAAATTCTAAACAGTAATAGGAGAAAGACTTTACACTGATGTCAGCTAATCAGATTCAACTGCCAAACTATACAAGGTCACACTCCAGCCTGGTATTATACCTTGAAAGAATGATTCTTGAAATGGATCACAGATAATCAGTCTCAACAATCTACAACCAATCCCTTCTTACAATGTACCAGATCAACTAACCAAAATATAGCATGACTATACTGGATCAATACAAAGTTAAATGACCAAACCATCATTGAAAGAAAACAAAGAAGAGTAAACGATCAAGTCACCAAATATGGGCATTACAACAGGATCAATAACCAGTCCCCTCTAGTAGAATATACAGGTTGTGCCATCAATAACCACAGCCAAAATCTCTATCCTTGTATCTTTTCAGCAAGTTGACAAAACTCAATCTGCATCTCAGTTCACAACAGTAGAGTAATTACACGTGACATACCCAATACTGAGAACAATACACTCAGCTGCTAAGTATCCCCAGACTCAATACAGACCTCACTGGATCTAATAGACCATTTAGATATGGAATCAACAAATAGCCAGGTAGAAATTCTTATACTGACAACACAAAACACTAACCAACTCCTAAACAAACTCTTTGATACTGATAGCAGCATAATAAGTAAATTATCAGAACTAGTCAATAAAATTCAAGACAACATGATCTTTGATATACAGTATATACAGATGGATCACTCAAAGAACATAATGAAAAATAGCTTATGAGAATAGGTCTTAAAATCATCACACATGAGGGAAAAGAGTTTACATTCCAAGCACAAACAATATTACACCCATATTCAACTCATGCAGAAATAATGGCTATACTGATTGCATTAAGTATCCTTCCACAGTATAGTCATGCAAAGATCTATACAAACAGCAATGTGGCCATAAATAATATCAACAATATTCTGAACACAACTTAGTCAAAGCTCTCAGAAAACAAAAGAACTTTAATCTTCTGCAACAAATAAGAGATATATGTGAAAAAAAGAATATAAAAATGAAGCTGAAAAAGGTAAAAACACACTCTGGAATAGAGCACAATGAAGATGCAGACAAACTGGTGAGCATTGATCCCAATTATGGCATGATCCCAAATAGCAGACTAATAGCTACACATATTACAACCAACCCATAATTGACTCTCATTCCTCAATAGGATCACTAAACAATGGACATCCCAATCAAGACAATGACCAAACAAATTACAAAAGCAATATACTTAGCAAAGAGGAGACTTCTAAATCATATCAGAAACAATTTCGATGATCTTATAATCAAAAAAATTCACTGGCCATCAACCATAGACAACCTATAGCCAACTAAAATGAACAATTACCATACCAGCTGGTCTGATCAACAGCAAAGAAGATTCAGATTACTAATATGGAATGAAGAACTACCCACAAAAGCCAAACTCTTCAGCAGAATACCAAAATTATATAAAGACGACAAATACATAAAATGTGATCAAAGAGAATCCAATACACATCCATTTATCTGTCAAACACACTGGCACACGACAGGCAACTTCCTTATTGAAACCATAAAAAAGACTGTTGCAAAATTCAGTGAACATAACAAAACCAAAGACATTCTATCAAAGTATTCAACCAATACCACTTTACATTACAAATGATATCTAGAAATTGCTATTCAAGGAGGCATCTTAAAAGAAACAACCAAGATGATCGATCAATGAATTAATTTCTAGCCAAAACACAAGGAAAGTATGCTTCCAAGAACTTACTCAAGAGATCATCAAGTATTTACAAGAAATTTGGCACAACAGATGTGAAAATTTTTAAAATTAGAAAAAACAACAAGGTATCACAAGAGCCGTGAAAAAGCAATACAAATATAATACTACCACACTAGACCCATGGGCAGAGAAAAGAGAGAAATATATAAAAGAACAATTTATCAACTTAGTTAATAAATACATTCACAATAGTATTAAATTGATCACAACCCCTTACCATTTATTGAAAATTTTGTATAGCGCTAGTTCAGCCTTGGCAGGTTAGTTCCTTTTAAAGGGTGGCAACAAGTCATAAGGTAGGTTTTCCCTTATCGAGCTTTATTTGGTAAACAAATGTAGTTATAGCATAGACATATGTAATTTCTTACTAAATTCAAATAAAGCAAGGCTGAGCCAGCAATAAAAAAAAAATTATTTTTAAGTAAATAAAAACTAGTGCTCACTTAAATGAAAAACCAGTTGGATTGACTCATCTGATATCGCAAATGGTAAAAAAGAAGATTTCTTCAGAGGTTCAAGTGAAGCAAGAAGACTATTCCAATCAGGTAGATTTCTTTTGAGAAGAGATTGATTTTATTTTTGAATTTTTTTGGTGAATTTTTAATTGTCCCCTTTTCTTAATCATTTTTTCCTTTTCTTTTTTTAACTTAGTAATTTATTGGTTTTCGGGTAATCAATAGTAACAAACTGTTGACAATGATCCTGGTAGATAGAGATTATTGTCAATCTATTAGGGGAGTGAAATATTGTTCTTAAAATCTAACTTAGAATACTTTTGTATAAAGACAAGTTAGTCACTTTGTGAAAATATGTAAAATATTGTAAATTCATTTCAATTTTTCAATAAAGACATGTCATTATGGTATAATTGTGGGTTAAAAAAAAATTAATAAATAAATAAATTTTTTTTTTATATTTTATTATTCATTTTTTTTTTTGTTTTTTTTTATATGCTTTTCATAGTATTTTGAGTTCACTATTTCTAGAATAAAATTATTTTTTATTAGATCAGTATAAAAACTTAAAGTATCTTGACTAATTTTTAAAATATATTTTACTAGTTTAAAGATCTATTTGTCAATCTTTCTCAATTGTTGATAATCAATATGATACTTTCACTAGTTAAAGAATATTTATTCGACATAATATCACTTATATAACATTTATCAAAAAATAAATAATTCAGTATATTAATGATATAAATAAATTATCAATCTATTTTTACTATATAATTTGGCATAAATAAATTGTCAATCAATTTCTACTATATAATTTGATATAAATAAATCATCAATCAATTTTTACTATATAATTCAGCATTATTTGTCATATTTACATTATTTTACTATATATTTTATTAAAATTTTCCTCAAAAAATCATTAGACATTTGTCAAAATTTACATATTTTCTGAATTTTAATTATATATTATATTTATGATTTAAAGAAATTATAGCTAAATATTCACAAGATTTTTGTCGATTTGAGGTTCTATATACATTATAAATAGAATAAATCAGTCAAAAATATTATTAATAGGGATCATGCATTCACATTTGACTGGATAAAATTTGGTACTCTATAATTCAACATTTGTGTTATTTTTAAATCAGAAATAAAATCTATTTTCTGTTAAATTAACCAGTTTGTACTACCGAATAAAAGTTAATCAATATTCAATAACATTATTTGGAAAGTTTACCAAATATGTAAGAAGAATTGAATTTGTCCCAGATATAAATCGACACTTCTATCGTGATTCACAAATCTAGCTAATATAAATGAGTCCTTAATATTTCATAAGTATATAATAAAATCGAATATTTCACTTCCAATTCGACATCTATTATATGGATCTATTCTATTCCAAATAATTATCAAATTTTTATTATCTTTTGTAAATGGCTTCCAAAAATCTATAGTTTTATAAGAAGTCTCATAGTATTTAATCAATAGATCTAATATTTTGATAGATACCTCTAAAATTTGTTTTTTTTTTGGATACAAGAGTTTGCCTGAAAAATGTTCAAATCTATTGATTATTATTTCATGAATATTATATATGTTGTTTAAAAATCAATATAATTCGTTAGTCGAAAACTAATCTAGTTCAGAAATTGAGCCAATATTTGATTGATTATTTAAAATTTCAAGTCCCTGGTTATTAGTATAAGACATAGTTAAATTAATAATTTAATAATCATTTATCAATTTTCGCATTAATTTAGTTTCAATATTCAGTGACTATTAGGTAGTAAACTTAAATTAAAAATTCATTAGAATTCTATTTCCAAATATTAAATTTGTTTAAAAACCTACCTAATATACCATTTATCCTTTCAAATAAAAAGTATCAAAATGTATATAATGGTCCATAATCATATGCACATTCATATAAATATAACAAAAGATGAAGATTCAAAATAATTTTTTCTTCCCTATATTTTTATTTTATTAGTTTAATTATTGCAATTAATCTTTAATAAGCCTTATTTAACGAATTTTATCTTAAATTCAGCATATTAAGATTTGACAAATCTTGACAAAATTCATTGGAATTTGATGATTTACATTTGAAAGATGTTTTTATAGAATAATAGTTACATATATTGTAAAAAAATTTCTTTACTAATTGGCAGTAAAGTTTGAAAATTCTTAATTACTATTTACTTTTCTCAAAATTCAGCCAATATCTGATGGCACTTGAAAAATTTTCATTATTGATTGTATTTCATCCAATGTATTATTTGTCAGTATCCCTTCTTTGATCCATATTTATTTAATGAGCCATTTATCAATACCTAAGAAAAGACAATGTATAGAATTGATAACTAAATACTGAATTGAATCAAAATAAGATAAGTGAAGAAATTCAGACCATCTGGTATGATTCTTATTGACAAAATGTTTTTATGCTGCATTTGAGCTATAGTATCTTTATTCAATAGAATCTTATCTATGTGTTGCCAAATCTCTCAGTATAAATCATTCATTTATATTCTCTATATCACCAAAATTATAATGATTATTTTCATAATTAATATTCTTTTTGTAATGATGTCATGATACTAATGCTAAAATATATCCACATACTTTTTATACAGCAGGAATATTATGCGAAATTAAAATTAAAGTCACTTAACTTATTTTTTTTTTTTTATTTTCAATAGTTGAATTGAGTTTTATTTCTTGCCATAGTTATATTAATTCGTTGACAATTGAAGAAAGGTAATGGTTTATTTGGTGTAAACTTGATTCATTAGGACCTGGTAATATGCCAAAAATTAATATATTTTCATGTTTAAATTATATTTCATATAACAAATTTGTGATAACCACATATATAACCCCAGTACTATGCACTTTATTATCAAATGGTTGAAACCAGTTGATATTTAGCACCAATCCCAAATATGAATCAACTGTTTCTTTGCTAAAGAATAATTCTGAGTTATTATATTTTAAAGTTTTCCAAATATCTCTATTATAGAAATCATATAGAAGTTTATTAATACTTAATTGATCTATCCAATATCAAAGATTAAATTCAAAATTCAGATTTTGATATATTTGTGACAATAAATACTGAATAGTAGAATATGAAAAAACTAAATTGAACTGATTAATTATATTTTTATTTAATAATTCTGATTGTGTAGATAGTGGAAAATTGCAAGTTTTTCTTTATTTTATTTCCAAATTGAAAATTCAATATGAACACACTTTATAACTGATATCTGATTGTTTTTTGAAAATCAAGAACATTATCCTATCTGTATAATTTGTGATATCTTGACATGCCACAAAACTAACAAACTGATATAATAATCCAAGTTTATTGTTAGCAGTATACAAAGACCACAAAAGAGCTCAAATTCTTCACCACCAATTTCAATTAACATCAATTTTATAAATTTTAACAATGTATCTATTACACTATTTGATAAATTAAATTGAATTCTATAGTTCATAATCCATAACAAAATCTATATAAAATGACTATCTGAAAATTTATTAGAATTTGATGAAAATTCATATTTTGGTGTCAAATAATTTCAAATATATCATATATTTCTTCATTATCATCAACTTCAGATTTATCATTTTTAAAACTTGTATCATTCATCTCAAATTTTGTTAATAGTTACTTAATAACATAATTCGACTTGATGAAAAATTTCTTGTTTTATACCAAAATATGAATTTTTCATTTGTCAAATACTCACTTTTTGTTTTTTGATATTTATGCAAAAATTCTATTCATGGATCAATAAGTGATCATTGTATTTACTACAGTTGCAATTAATTTTCACTTTTTTTGGATTTTTTTTTAAACTTTTATTAAGTAAAGCTGAAATTGAACACTTTCTTGATATTTTGAAAATTGGTAAATAGTAACATAAAGTGGCAAAGTTGTAATTAATATATTAAATAGCTTCAAATTGTAATATAATACAAGTGTAATATGACAAATAATATATAGTATAATATAGTATATAACTCTTAATTGTACAATAATATAATAAATAATAGTATAATATTATATATAGTTCCAAATTATATTAAAACAACATGAATAATTTTATTTAAATATTCCTTTAATTAATATTTTTTTCTGATATCTAAAATATCTGAACAAAAAAAACCAACTGGATGTGCTTTTTACAACCATCCTCACTTTTGCAATCTTTACAACTTTCCCTATCATTACAAACTTCCTTCACATCAATTGTATCAGAAGTGACAACAGTTTGTTTAGTAACACTTGATGCTAAATCTTCAATCCCTACTATAGCTACTGAATTGCTTAGAAGAAGGCCATCTATTGTATTCCTTAAAATATTGACATTTGAAGTTGCACAAATATTAATACCAAAAGTTAAATTGCTATTCAAAACTCAAATCATGGAGAATATTGAAAAAGATTCAAATTAAATTATTGTTGAATTATTAAAATTTACCTTTATTAACCAACTGATTTATTTAGAAATGAAGAATTATGCATGCAAGTTGAAAAACTAGAAAGAGAAATGCTAAATTTGTAAAACAATTAGATTTAATTGAATATATTAACAACAAGTTTTCTTAAAACTTTTATTAATTGAATAAAAGATCTCATTCTACATAAGATTATTATAGAAATCAAATAACAAGATAAGATCTTATATAATCAAATTAGATAGTTTGTCAAGAATATTAATAACAAAACAATAGCCTACTAGCAAATACAATAAAATAAATAAAAAAAATTAAAGTTATCAAATTTTAAAGTATCAATCTTATATATGAAATCTAATGTAAAAAAGAATTAAAAATAGGTATATATAAAATATATTCTTCAAAAATCTTAACAAAAAAGCTTTTTCATCAAACTAATCAATATAAGCTATTAACATTAAATAAAATGGCTATAAAAAATCTAATCTATATAAATAAGTAAAATTTATTATATATAGTCAATAAAAAAAAACTATAGAATACTTGCTAAAATGCTTAATCTATAAGGATTAACTATAAATAACATGAAACAAAAAAATAAATAAAATTATTAGAAATTTCAAAGAACTTTTACAATAAAGAAAAAGGAAAGTTGTAAAGAAAACACTAGTTGAAATTGTGTCATTCGGTTATTGAATTATTACTGAATTTAGCAAAAATTAATAATAAAAATATTGACTAATTATTTACAATTACTGTTACTCAGCATTAAAAATATCGATAAAAATCAACAAAAAATATCGACATATTGTAAAAAAAAATTTAACACAAATTCAGCAATATTATGATAAAAAAAAATTTTGTATACTGTGACAAAAAATTTTTTTGCATATTATGGTCAAAAATTCAACAAAAAATTAATACTGTGATGAAA
Source organism: Acaulospora colombiana (assembly GCA_910592055.1). NCBI lineage: Eukaryota > Fungi > Glomeromycota > Glomeromycetes > Diversisporales > Acaulosporaceae > Acaulospora > Acaulospora colombiana. The sequence goes on from CAJVPT010003375.1 coordinate 14,013, forward strand.
AATTCAGCAAAAAAATTACTATAGGAAAAAATTTGGCAAAAAAATTATTGTAACAAAAATTCAAATTTTATGAAATTTATTAAAAATTACAAAATCAATTAACTAAATTATTCATTATTTTCTTCTTCCTCCTTTTTCTTCTTTTTCACTTACTTTTTTTTTTCTTTTAAAAATCTCGGCTTGACTCTTTTAAAACTAGCCTCAATTGATTTTACCTTGCTGAATGTTTTCTGAAATTTTTTGCTTTTTTTTTTCTAACCTAACTATCCACGAATTTCACTTATTTGTGCACTTTTTCCAATTTGTTCTTATCCTCTAAATATATTAATAATTTTTCATATTCAGTAATTTTTCGTTTTTTGGGTTTATCTACCAATTTTTTTATCTTTTCCTGTTTCTTTTTCTTATTTAAATTATAAAATTTCTTTCAAACTGTATGCCCAATTTGACAAGCCTTCTGGTGAAGTCACATTATAAAAATATGAATTGTTACGATATTATTTATGAGTTAGCTGGAATGCTTGAATTGATTTTAAATGTTTATCCAAATATTTCAACAAATTCTTTAACTATAAGTAATTATGATTAATATTATAATTATTCAACATAAAATATTTTGCTAAAAAATATCTTTTCAGAACATTAACTGTAATCATATATATTTATTCTTCTTTTAATGGATTTCTCGGATTAGTTTCACTTTCTTCAAGTGAATGCACCTTTGTTTCTTTAATTACATCAGTTAATTAATCCTGATATTTGACAACTTTCTTTAACCTTCATTCAATAAATGACTGTGTGCTTTTAATTCTTTATATTTTTTTCTTAATTATTCATTAAAAATTAATACTTAAATATAGTATAAATGCAAAATATTATTAATTTTGCTTCATTTAACCAGCTATTTGCATATAAGCCATGATTATTTGCTTTCAGTTTTTCAATTTCTACCTTCTAATATCTTCCTCTTTAATGGGAATATAAAGCATCTAACTATTCATTTATTTGCTTTCATGAGGGATTAAAATGTAGGACCATAGATTTTATTAATTTGGATATCAACTTTTGTAATATTTTTTTATTTACATCACTTGAAAAAACTTCATCTTCCCTTAGTTTATATTTTCAGAAATGATTTTTATTAAGACTTTTATTTCTGCTCTCGCTTCTTCTGGTTTCAGCTCATCTCTGGTAACCAGTTTTATCAGTTTTGTCTCTTTATTATTTTTCCTAGATTGAATTCTTTGATGCTTTCCTAAACTTGACAAACTTTCAGATTCTGATATATTAGCTGCTTTAGATTCTAAAACAACTATAGGATCAAGTTCAGGTTTCACAGATTTGAGCTAATCAATTTCTTTTTTTAAATTTTCTATTTCATTTT
>CAJVPT010003376.1:0-15395 GCA_910592055.1 Acaulospora colombiana
TATGCTATAGTTCCTAAGGAAAATAAAAGTAAAGATCTCTCAACAATGCTTTTATTAACAGAGGAGTCAAGAAAAAGAGAAAAGGGTAAGAAAAAGGCAAGGGGATATTTGTAATTGTATGAAGACAAGAACAAATATTTTATTTACAAGATATTATTGATGATTTGGATACATGTTTTGATATTAACATTTCAAGGTTTTTGAATGCCTATAAATACTGTTTTAGATTACAGGATTGGTGCTCATGTCACATGACTCAGGAAAGGGATCTTTATTAGCATTTCATGACCAGAGGTAAAATCAGTGTTTAACGAGAAATCCAAGTTGACAATCATTTTTAAGCAAATAAGAAAAGATGTTCTTTGAAACAAAATACTTATAGTTTTTTAGTTACGTTTTGGTGATGGACATGTGATATTTGGGAAAAAAATTATATTTTTGTCAGATAGATATATAAGATCTATAGTACATTCAATTTAACACAATTTGAGTTCGGTTTATGTTACTTAACTAATTCTATTTGCTAAAATAGATGAATCAAGAAAAGTGAAAGGACAGGTGGGTAGCAACAGCGATAATGAATATAGTGAAGAAATATAGGTACATTCAATTTAATACAATCTGAGTTTGACTTTTTTTTTTTTTTTTTTTTAAAAGCTGGCGAAGTCATGCCATATAGTTTTTATTTAATCGAAAATATTTTCCATATATACACAAATTGAATTGCGAGAAATACATTTAAGATAGTGAAAAAACTAATGACTTAGTATCTGAATGAACCCCGCGACTTGCTACTATTCACTGTATGTGTGAATGCTAGCATGTCATGACTCCACTAACACTAATATTTATAGAAAAAAGTAGATTTGGTGAGTATCCATTCTGAAGAATGCTTCTCATAGTGAGATTGGTTAGGTCTATATAATGATGCTTTGGGTTATTTGTAGTGTTGCTTTCTTTTTATGTTGTATTGTATCTCTCCTTCGTTGTACAGTTTTTTTTCCTTCCTCTCTTCTCTTTTCTAGTGATCCCCTGCAATCTTTCCCACTCCATTACTAGCTCGTACCTTAGCTTCCATATTTCTCGTTTTTCTTGCCAGAATCGTGTTGTGGCTATTTCTATTGCTACCTTTGCAGTCTTTTCATCGCCAGTAATTTCTTCTGCTGTTTTTATCATCTTGTGAGTAATGACTCCTCTGATGATATCTTTCCATTTAACTTGGTATCCTCTCAGTATTATTTCTGTAGGGGTCATTGTTTTGAAGAGATGTTTTCATTTACCTTTTATCCCTTCTGTCTGTTTGTTCCCGTTCGCTCGTACTGCACATTCCCAGTAAGGAATTTTGTGAATTTTTCAGTTAGTCTTGTACTATTCGGACCACATGTGAATGGGTGAAGGTCCTTCTCTTCATGTCTTTTACAGATTATACATGTGGGTCTTTTGTATAGGTACAGTTTTCTTGTGTTCATGTTTGTCATGGTGGGGTGTTCATTCAGCCATGTCTTCCAATGAAAGGTCCTATCCCTGTGGTCCTCTTGATTTGTTTTGGAGGATATAATTTTGGATGATGTAAGCATTTGCCAGGTCATGTTCCAATCTATCTCTTTGCTCTTCTGGACTGTAAGCCATTCTTGATTCCATCTCAGGGCTTTTCACTTGCTTGCCCATTTGGTTTTAAATAAGGTTTTCCCTATTGTTTTGATTGGGAGGTCCATGAAACCCTGGTCCCATCTTGCTAGTATTTTGTCACTAGTGGAGTTTTCCTCTTGTATTTTGACTATATCTTTGTATCTGTCTATTAATGTAGTTGCTGTTAATCTATCTGCCAGCTCGTTTCCTTGAATACCTAAGTGACTTTTTACTTTGGTCCATTTTACTGATATGTTCTGTGTTGATATTATCTTGTGTATGGTACTTATTAGGACCTTGTTCAGGTTTTCGTGTTTCCTCATTTTGAATTGTATTTCTATTCTTCCCTTTATTAATTGCATTAATTGCACTTTGGCTATCTGTTATTATATTTATCCTCTTGTTGGAAGTTATTGTACTGATTGCTGTGAGGATCGCTGTTAACTCTGCTCTTGTAGAGGATGGGGTGTCCTGGGTTTCTGCTTGAAAGGTACCAATCTCTTCACCCATTTCAGTTTGGATTACCCATCCAACTCCCATCCTGCTGTTTATATGTCATCTTGTGAAGGAGCCGTCAGCATATATTTTGAGGTTGTCATGCTCCGCCCCCTTTTGAGCAATTTGTTGTAATCTGTGAATCATTCTTTCTGAGACCTTGAGTTTCTTTTGTATCAGGACCTTTGTTGTTGATATTGCGTCCAATTGGATTGTTGGTACAGTTGTAGGTATGGTATGTTTGTTTATCTCTCTTATAGCACGTTCTATGCCTTGTGGAGAGGATTGTAATCTATTTTGCTGAAAGTTGTTCTCTGCTTGTCTCTAGCTGTCCTGAGCAGTATCCTGATGTTCTTTTCTTGACTTGAATGTTAACTGACTGTGTGAGTAACTGGTGCATTATGCATTGCTGTTGATCCTGGTATTTGTTTCTAAGCTCTGGGTTATTGAAGGGGCAACCTTTGCACTTAAAAATTGAAGATGTCTGGTTGTCCCTGATCATGTGGTTGACTACGATGACCTTGTCATTCAGAGCTTTCTTCTTTTTTGTGATTATTATTGATCCGTTCTTCTTGGTTGCTAACCACTTGATTGTTGACTGTTGTTGGGAGGGAAGTACTGAAGTGTTTGACTGAAACTTGTTTGTTACTGTGCTATCTGTTGGGTTTTGTTTCCTAGTGGTGACTGTTTCCTCTATTCTCTCTGCATCTGTGATGTTTGTGCTGGTCCATATTTCTTTTAAGTCTCTATATCACTGTGGGTTCTACCTTGTTTGCCTAGTCTTGCCCGTACCTGTTGCCAGGTAAGAAATCTTGTTTTGTTATCATTTAGGAGTTAGTCAAGGAAGAGGATTCTTCTTCGTCTAAGATGTTTCCTGTGTTTGTTATACCATTCTTCCTGCACCATCTTTATAATGGGTTTTTTCTCGCTTTTGATGGATTTTCCTACCCATGTATGGTTAGTTAGTGTAAAGGTGATTCCCTGTATCTTCAGCATGCTCAAGATCTCATTTGTTAGATTTGTTTTTCTTTTTGTCTAGAATGGGAATCTGTCCTTCAGGATTGATGTGTTGGTCCAGTATTCATTTTGGAGTTGCTGAAGTCGAATCTGTGTAGTCATGCCACTCAAATTATAGCTGTTTGGTCTATTAAATAAGTTCTTGCTATGCATAAGTATCTGTCTGTCCCAAAGGTTGAAGAGTTTATATCCAAAATCTGCGTGTATTATACAATTCGGAATAGTTGAAAACAGTCCAGCTTTGTGTTTGAACACCTTGTTTATCTTGCTGCTTATCTTGTCGCACTTTTTCTCTGATAGTACTAAGTCATTCAGTAGGTATTCTATGGCTGGAAATAAAGCATGGTTTATAATATATCATGCTTGTTTGTCTGTTACTTTTTTCCATGCTAGAATTCTAGTTGTGGTGTCTACTTTCCCTCTAATGATATTCTTCTGATATGTCTTTTTCCTATCTTCTGATATCCATACTCCTAGGATTCTGGTTGCCTCATTTTGTTGCAGGGGTTGTATTTGGTCCCTATTCATCTTGATACCATCTGTCCTACTCCCCTTGCTGGCATTGATGCAGATCAGTGATGATTTGTCACTGTTGACTTGGATATCATTGATTCTAAGGAACTCTGATGCTTTGTCTATAATGTTCTGCATATCCGTTTGTGAGCTAGCAAACCAAGTTGTATCATCCATGTATGCCATTGCTGTGATTTTGGCTGTTTTCTTTATGGTGGTGCTTATTTTTCCCCAGCTAGGTGCTGTCAAGTCCAGGATGACGTCGGTTTCTATTCTATATTCCTTGTGTTTGTCTTCTATTTCCTGTAGGAGTGAGTCGTAAAAGATTCTCCATAGCAGCGGCGATATGGTATCCCCTTGATCGATCCCATCATGTATAGAGTATTCTCCCTATTACTTCTATTGTCTAGTAAGTTGTCCATAATTTTGACAATCTTTTCTGGTACGTGGATTCTTCTGAGGGCTCTCATCATCATTTGTTTGTTAATGGAGTCATATGCTTTGCTGATATCTTGGCTAAATATCCATGCTTCTTTTTTATATTCTCTGGCCTCTTCCATGACTTTATTCAGAATATGGATTGGTTCCTGTGTGCTTCCTCCCGATAGTCTGGCCCAGTTGTTCTCACATAGGATTTTCTGTTTAGTGCACACTTCTGCTATTCTTGTTGTTAAGATTCCCATAAATATTTTTCTAGCTGTTTCTAGCAGGGTAATGGGTCATGTTATGTTTATATCTCTTAACCAGTCTTTAGGTTTTGGGATTGGATATACATTTCCTCTCTTCCAATCTCTTGGGATTTCACCTGTTGCCAAGATCTTATTGAACAGAATCCCCAGAGCCTGTAGTCCTTTTTCTCCCAGGTTTTTGAATATACTATATGGTATTTCGGATGGTCTTGGTGCACTTGCTATCTTCTTTCTGTATATTGCATCTTTAACTTCACTCATCTTGATTGGAATTAGTGTTTCCCCGAACCATCCAGCTTGAATGTTTTGTTTTGGGTTGTATTGTTCCTTCCAGTATGGGAAGTCTTCTATGTTTAGAGTTTGTCTTGCCCTCGTCCACTGCTGGAAGTGGTCTCTGATCTTATCTTTGATCTTTTCTGGTTCAGTTATAATTTCGATCTCATTCTCCTCTGTGCGTTCTACCAATCTTCTAGTGTATATGACTCACGCTTGTCTGTTCAAGATGCTGTTTATCATTTTTTTGAGATTTTCCTCTAGATTTCTATATCTGCATTCAGTATGCTCTCTGATTGTTTTTTCCTTTTTCCTAGCCACTTGGATCTTTGCCATTTTGCTTTCTATATCCCAGATCTCTTTGGTTTCTGATAGCCATTCATGCATTTTTTTTCTATTATGTGGTGTATCCTTTATCTTGAGTGGTGGTTCTTTTAGTATATGGAGTAGTGAGTTTATTTCCTTGATTATATCTTGTATTACTGTTTCTTCTGCTTGTGAACGTGACTCTGGATTCATGAGCCATGCCCGGCATCTTCTATATGCTTTGCTGATCCTAAGTTGTTTCTGCATTAGATTCTTATATTTTGACTTGTAAATCGTACCAATGTTCTTCCTACAGCTTGTCTTTTTGAGCGTAATCTTCGCTATTGCCAATATTGCCTCCTTGAGTTGTTTCCAGATTTCCTCTACTGTTGCTGGACAGTCTTCTATGATCTTGTTCGCTGTGGTTTCCATTTTCTGTCTGAATTTGGCCCATTACTTCGAGTTTGAGTTGGTTAAGTCTATCTTGTTCTGTTTGTTATTCTTTCTGTTGACCAGTTTCGACCATTAATTATGTGATGTGTCGAGTTCTAGTGTCACCATCTTGTGGTCACTGTTTATGACTGTTTCTACCACTGTATGTTCTGCTTCGATAATCGATGTTACTAAAGGGTTTGATATCCATATATAGTCCAGTCTACTTCCATAGCTTGACATGGGTCTGGTATATGTGTAATTCTTTCTTGTTGGGTACAGCTCTCTATATGTATCTACCAGATCAAATGCCTGCAGAGTATCAATGATATGCTTGGGTTTGTTTACTCTGTGCTTACCCGGAGTTTGGTCTAGTCTGATGTCTGCTGTTTTGTTCAAGTTTTCTATTACTATAATAAGCATATTTTTACTCTTTGTTTCACTAATTTTTGTCTTTAGACAGAAGTGTAGTTTGGCCCTCTCCTGTTTTTTTGTCTCATCTGCAGCGTTATATACCGTTATGATCCTATATTTAATCTTCCCTTTGAATGCCATGTCTATTAGTAGATCACGGTTGTTATGTTCTTCGATGTTGTATACATGAGTTGCCCATATCTTGTTCATTATAATACTTACTCCTGTTCCATATATTTGTTTTACTGGTTTTGTTATCCATATTTGATAAGTTTATTCGTTGTCTTGCCAAAAGGTGTTTTCTGATAGCCAAGTCTCTGTTATTCCCATTATATCTATCTTTTGATCTTTACAAAATTTGAGTATAGATAGTTTTTCAGTCTCGGTATGGATTCCTCTAACGTTTAAAGTGCCTATCCTCCATTGTTCATGTATGTCTACTTTTTTATTTTCTTTTTCTTTCTGCCTACTCTCAGCTTTGTGCTCGTAGGACTTACTAATCATAGTTATTTTGAAGGAAGGAGGGAACCGGGTTTGTTGCCTCTATATTCTCGATGGGTGATTCTAGGCAGTCCATCATTTCTTTCATGGTTGTTGCCATTGTGGACTCCATCTGATTGATTCTTTCGTTGATCAGTGCTTGTTGTTGTCTTATGTCCATCCTTTTTGGAGATAGGGTTCTAAATTCTGAGTTCTCTGAGCTCGTCTCCTGTTCTGGAAAGGGGTCTGAGATCATTGGTCCTTTGACTTTGACATGGGGGCTTGCCTCTATTGCTGTTACTCTCCTGTCCAGCATATAGACCTGATGTTTAATGGCTTTCATGTCTTCTTGGAGCTGTCTAAGCGCTTCTATCATTTTTTCCATTCCTACAAGCGGAGGTTGTATACCCTTGGCAACACTTGCATATGTTCGTCCTGGGGTATAAGAGCTGTTTGTTTATCTATTTGTTTGCTTGCTAAAGGTGGGTTCTTTATGAACTGTCATTCTGGATCTTGGTTGCTTCAGTCTGTTTATTTTGCTTCTTGTGGATGGACTTTCTTTGTTACTCAGGCAGGAGGTAAGTTCATGGTCTTGCGTACCATATCTGAAGCAAAGTTTCTTATTCTTTTCTACCCAGATGAGTTCTGTGTTGTTTATGTTGAGTCTGGCACTCTTTACCTTATTTAAATCCTGGTCATTCTTAAAATAAAGAATCGCAAATCTCCTAGCCAAGTGATTCAAGGGAAAGTAGCATGCTTGCACGTTGTTGTGGTTGATGATTTCTTGCAGTTCATTCACTGTGATTCCTTGTGGAAGATTCGCTAGTGTTGCTGTATACTGGTTTCTCTTTTCTCTTGTCATGTGAGTCCTGATCATTGGGTATGTTCGTATGCAGAAGGTATCCTTATAGAGTGCCCATTTTTGGACATGCTTTTCATATGCTATTGACGTACTGAACTGGACTATATCTGATTGTACCGGTCCTGCTCTTTGTAGGGTGATGCTTTCAATCTCTGACTAGTCTTGGAACAAGTTGGCAATGTCAGTTTTCTTGAAATGGTTGGGGATGTCCCAGATCCTAATGGAACGAGCCTTGCTTTCATTGGTGTTAATCTGCGGGGCTATTCTAAATTTGGGATAATCATTATCGCTGATCTTGATCTCGCATGCCGATAGTGCCTCATGGTAACTGTCAAAAATGGCAACGATCATTATTGTGCCTGTAGGTTCCTCTGTGTGTACATGCTTCAGGGTTTTCAGATACCCCAGCTTGCTATGAAAAAAGTCGATTTTTTCTTGTGTTGTGGTGCCCGGTATTCTTTCGAGCTTATGAGAACTTTGCCAGGGCATAGCGTATTGTTTAGTCCTTGAAGGTGTGGCTATCCTGCTTCTGGGATCTCAGGCCTTTGTTCCCTCTTGTAACTGAACTTGTTGTTGATGATGTTTTCTGGATTGTTCATGATCTCTTTCCTCTCTCTGACTACTGTCGTTGTTGTTGATACTATTGTCATCAGTGATGGTGGTCTTGACTCTGTATTATTTCCTTCTCCTATATCGATGCTTTCCGTGATGTCTTCCTCAGGATTTGTACTTTTGTTGTCTTCTGTCTTTTCGAGCCCCATGCTTTCTTCTTGGTTTTTGCTAAGGTCTTGTGTGTCTTGAGGGGTTACCATCTCCTTCACTTTTTTTTCTAATTGTTTGTTTCTCTTAATGTTGGCAAGTTGGTTAAACTTGTTTGACAGTTTGGTTTTCAAAAGCGGTTTTGTGATTTTTCCACTGCCAGTGATGATTCTCTCGCCAGCATAGTTTATAGTCATGTCTTTGACTCTAGAGGACCTTCTGGACATGTTTGTTGTTGGGGCTCTTTGCGAGTGTTGAGTTTTTTCTTGCACATTTTGGGTTGTTACCATAAAAGGAAATTTTCACGAATTTTGTTGGAAGTGGGAAAGAGTTTTTTTTTTTGAAAATATAAATAAACTTTTATTTAAATATATCATTTAAAAAACTTTATTTTTATCATATTTATTTAATTATGATCATATTATTTTCAAATAATTAAAAAAAATTTTTTATTTAATATGATTTTGCCAAGAAAATACATGTTTTTTTTTTTTTTTTATTATCAATGGAATGGCGAGATATAAAAAAAATTTCTTTATAAAAATGAAGTATGTTTTCGCTACCATCTTGTGTATCCGCCCTTGGCTTTTAGTATATCATTTACTCTTTCTGGTATAGACTCAATTAATTTTGTACAAACATCAACATCTATGCTATTTCAAACATCATAAATTTTTTTCCAGAGGTCATCCTGACCAGAAATTTTCTCGAGAAGGTTATGCAAACATTGATTAGCTTCATTCCATAGGTGTTCTGTGGGATTTAAGTCTGTAAATTGAGATGGCCATTCAAGAACAGTAACTGATTTATTATCAAACCACTTATTCGTTGTCTTTGCCGTATGTTTGGGGTCATTATCCTGCTGTAAAATGACATCATCGATTTTTAAATTATAATTCGAGAGTGTACTCAAAAAATACCTGCCAAGAATTTGCTGATACATCTTTACGTTTATACGGCCAACAATACGACAAAGACTTTCAATACCTTGTGAAGTAAAGCAACCCCATACTATAATATTTCCACCACCAAATTTTACTGTTGGCTTTATGTGCTGGCTTCAAAGTGGTTCATCAGGTTTCTTCCAACAATACTGATGGCCGTCAGATCCAAAAATCATAAACTTACTTTCTCAGACTAGATTATATGCTTCCAGTCATCAACTGTCCAACTTCGATATTTTCAAGTGAAAGCTAGTCGTTTCTTTCGATGTGCTGGTCGGAGATATGGCTTTTTTTGTTTAATTCTTTTATAAACCATTTCTTTTGAATATCCAGACTATCATATCATGCGAAACTTTAATATTATATTCAACTAACAGCTTTTTTTGGACATCTACTGCCATTGAACACTGCCCCGAAGATATATACCGAAAAATTTTTCATTTATCACGGATCCCAAAAATCTGTGGCTGGCCTGATTTTTTTTATTTTTGAAGTTTTTTGTTTCATTATATCTTTTTCTTATATCTACGACTATTGATTGAGCGATACCTTCTTGTTTTGCAACATTTCGGGTACTATAACATTTAGTAAGGAGAGTGTGAATTGTAACACGCTGTTCAAGGGATGTTTGGGGCATGACAGTTTAAAATTTTGACAGACAGCAAGAAACATACCTAGGAAAATTTTTACTTATATATATCGTAGCTCCTTAGCTCTCTAGCTTTTTTTGGATATATGCGGTATAATGCAAATCAAAAAGTTAAAAGTTAGTCTGCACAATTAGACATATAGATAAGATGCACACAAATAATATTAAAAAAATCTTATTAATTGTAAATAAATATAAAATTTTATTTTAATTTTTTTATTTATTGTACTTATTAAAATATTTAAAAAAATCATGATTTTTTTAAGTAATCAGTTTCTTTTGCTTGCCACTGTACATGAAGACAAGCTTCAAGTTGTTTTAATGAAAGTGTAAAGACTTTATTAGCAAAGAAGTATAAAACTTCTTGCAAATATCTTTTTTGTGTGTGGTCAAAGAATCAGCGAAAAGAGTTTTCCTTTTTCTATATTCTTCTTTCAATAGATATTTCTAAATTAAGTTGTTGCTTTTTTTTATTTGAAAGTTTTATTCCATTTTTGGCTTTGTAAAGTTACAGTATATCTAAATTCTTTGCAATTTTGAGTATTTGTACTAAGAAGTTATTCTTGTTTACTATTTAATCTAGTCTTTTACAATTGAGCAAGGTTTGTGGATTCTCAGTGTTTAGCTATACCTGTTTAAGCCTGATAATTGCTGTGAGTCCTGCTGGTTCTTTATAATTTAACCTATTACAACGATTTTTAATTTGACTTTCACTTTGTAGCATCCATATACTTTTGAGATTATAGATTTTAGAATAGTGTACTATACTATTATGTATCAATTTGTATAATGCACTTTTGTCTTGAATAGTTTTTAGAATCTGTTTGTTAGATTATTATATATTTTCATTAATAATATACTATACTGTATTTGAAATTCTATTCTTGGAATTAGGATTCTATTTAAAATATAAAGGACTTGTTTATCTGTTATTTTTTTCTTTTTCAATATTCTAGTTATCAAATTGATTTTCCCATGAATTTTCTTCATTATTTCTATTTAAGTTTTTTAATTTCCTATCCATATATCTAGAAATCTGGTGTATTCATTTCTATTTAACTCTTTTACTTCTTATTTATTTATTCTGACTTTGACTCTTTCAAGATATTGGCTAGGATTATTAATAGTAATAAGTAAAGATAGATCTCTAAAGGAGGAGGCAGGAAAAAATTATATGTCCTTCACTAGAAAATATTAAAAATTTTAAATTAATAACTATAAAAAAACTACACACAGTTGTTTTCTATTTTTCAAATTATTGATATATCGCATTTTTAGACTTTTGTCCCTATTTAAGTGAAAAACTATAAATTTTGTTCTCAAAAAGGAACATAAATAATCTGTATAATTTTATATATTAAATACTTTAAGAACTTATCATTAGTAATAAGTACTGATTTACTACTATTAATTTGAAAGTCATTGACTTTGTAAAAGATTCTTGTTGTTTTTAAGATTTGTTTTATATCCTCTTTTGATTTGACTATCCATGTAGTATTTATGAAAACTATTGCTGCATATCTGGATTCTAGCTTATATTCTTGTTTTTCATCAAAATCTGGTTGACATTGTGTATCCTTTGTCTTTATCATTTTGAATTTTGTATAATAAAGGATCATATAATATTTTCCATAATAGTTGTGAAATGGTTTTCACATGATCTATATTATCTCCTATTACTATTGATTTTATTAGATCATTTCATATAGTATCTTGAATTTCTATTTGCAAAAAAGCCCATAATAATTTTGATAAATCCTACCAGAATTTTGATTCTTTCCATTGCCTTTTGTAATATATTTAGATTTATAGTATCATATGTCTTATCTATATCTTGGAAGAGTATCTACAATTACTTTTTGTTATCTCTAGCTTTTTCACAAATATTATTCAATACTTGAATAGATTCTGCTATACTTTTTTCAAGTAGATCTGTAAAGTTTGGACTCTTCAGGACATTATATGTTTTGCAAATATTACTTAGTCTGTTGGTAAGAATTTTTGTAAAATATTTTCAAGTAACTTTTAGAAAAACAATTGGCCTTGTGTTTTATAATTTGCAATCCCCTATTTTTGGCTTGACAATTGCAAAATATAGTTTTGTTTTCATCTGTTAGAAGTGATTTCAAGTTACAAAAACTTGTTCAATATCTTTTGAAGATATTCTTTATCTTGGATACTTAGTTTTTTGAGCATCTCATAATATATTTATGATTTATTAGGAGCTTTATTGTTCAGTAATGTTTATAGAATTTGCTGGAGATTTTCTTGGGATATAGGAGCTAGGAGTTCTTTATACCATATATGATTAATATTTATTTTAGGTTTATACTTCTTTTTTCAGTCCTTAATCATATTATCAAAATTAGTACTTCATTTTTTAAAGACTTCTTTATAATATTTTCAAAGTTTATTTTATATTTTTAATTTGTTTGTTGTGTTGTATTCTTGTTCATTGTTTATAGTTTTAATACTATCTAAAACTATTTTAACTCTTTTCCTATCTAAGATTAAGTTGATCATTTTTTGATGATTGTCTTTAAGATTATCACATCTCTATTCTAATGCTTTTTTGATATCTTCTTTAACTTTCTTATTTTTTTCATTTTGGCAAACTGTTTTGAGTATTTCAATTGTATCCTAAATTTCTTTTTGAATTTTTGATCAGGGCATGTTCTCTATACTATATTGTAGATATAAGTTTTTAATTTGAAGTCCAGGGTAGTATTTTTTGTTATGTTCTTGTATTACTATATTGAGGGTCTATATGTCTTCATGTACTTTGATCAACTTTACTTTTTTAAACAGTGTGTTGAGTTTAATAGCTCTTCTATATTTAAGGAATTCAGGTCTTGATTTGTACTTTCTTTCTTAATTTAATCTTATTTTCTTGATTATCAATTTGAAGAAGCTGCTGAGGTTATCTGGTTTTCAAAGTATTCCTATATTTGATTTATCTATGATTTTATTAATGTCTTGTTTGATTCATTTTCTAGTAGTGGCATTAATTTTGTCTTGAATTTGTGATCCATACTTTTCCAATATCTTTTTCATTGTTTTTCTATCTTGCAGTGTAACTATTAATATTGTATAATCATTTCCTATTGTATCTAATATATTCTTATTTTTGAAGAGAATTAGTGGAAATTGAGTTATATTGTGGAACATCCATAAATAATTAATTCTACTCTTGCTTGTGATATTTTGTCTGATAGGTGATTTGTTTTTTCCTTCTCAGATTGCCTGTATATCAATAAAGTCTCTATTTTCAAAAAAAGTAAAAAGTAGAATTTCTGGTTTCCAAGATGGCCTAAATGTTATCTTGAATATTGATATTCTGTCTTCTATGAGATTATATGCTATATTAAAGTTTTTTATTATAATTGGATGAAACCTTTTTTCTAGCTTTTCTTGAATTATTTCTTAACTTTATTTTGACACTCTTGATTTTTTTCTTGTCATTCGGTAGATGAATCTGTACTATACAGGTTATATTTCTTTTCATCCAGAAGTTGGTTGCTATTATATATCATTTCTATTTTTCAATTGATACAATTTTCTTTTCTAGATCTTTTCTTATTAGCAAGCTGACTTCTATTCCATATAGTGTCTTATCATTTACACTGAAATATTATTTGTAGAAGAATTGATTCTTAAAGATCTATTTGCTATTGATAGAAGTAAGTTTTGTTTCATTTAGTTCTATTATATCTATTCCTTGTTCTTTTATTTTTTCTAATAAGCTTTATTGTTTTGTTATATCTGTTATGCCTCTTATATTGTATGAGCCTATTTGAATTATTCTATTTCTATTGTACCTATACTATCTATATTATCTATTTTTGTTTTTACTTTTCCTATTTTTTTTTGTCTTTATTTTGGAATATTGCTTTTTGTTTTTTTATAAATATATCTAACTCTTCTTGTTGCTATTATTTTATTCATATTGTCTCTATTCTTATTGTTTGATTCTTTTTTTTAATTGTATTATAGGAAGGGCAGGAGAACCCACTGCCTTTTGAATAAGTTGTTTCAACTAATGATGGGTTCCTAAAGTATTTAGTATATTAAATTTCACAGATTACTTATATCCCTTTTTGAGGGACAAAATTTATAGCTCTTCACTTTGATAGGGACAAAAATCAGGAAATGCTATAAATTAATGATTTGGATAATGGAGAATAATTGTGGATAGTTTTTTTATAGTTATTAATTTAAAAATTTTAATGTTTCTTAGTGAGGGACATTAGACTTATATTCCTGCTTTCCCTTTTAGGGACCCATCTTTAGTTTCAACTGGTGTGCCTTTCAAGAGCAGTTTGCTTTCCTTTCACCTCTTATTTTGAAGGATGGATGGTTTTCTATTTTTAGTTTATATATTCTATTATTGAGTTTTTCAAGATTATCTGGAATCAGTTGTAATAGTTCTTGCTATATACTATTATTTTTACTACTAATGTTGCCATTAAAGTTTTATTTATATTTATTTTGTTATCTTTCCTTTTTAAAGTTTAATGGTATTCTATTGTTTCTAGTGGCTGCGTGTTATGTAAAAAATCTTTTGGGAGTTTGCTTCTTTGTGTTTTTTCTTCTTTTATTTTTTTTTGTCTATGGATTCTCTTGAGCTAGTAGATGCCAGATCAGAATCTGAATCATTATCAATTTCTATGATTCTTTCTGGATTTCTCTTATATTTTATTAATTGATCTGTCCCATTCTTCCATATTTGAATCTCTTGAAGAAATTATATAATTTTTAATATATTTTATATTCCATAATAATCATAACCCTTATAGAAAAAATATTGTTTGCATGCTTGCTCAAATCTTCTTTGTTTTCAAAACATAATACTGTAAAGTTGCATTTTTGCAAAGTACAGGAATCTCTTGGTGTATAACAAGTAATAATGGTCCCTAAAGTATTTAGTATATAAAATTTTGCAGATCACTTATTTCCCTTTTTGAGGGACAAAATTCGTGGCTCTTTACTTTAATAGGGACAAAAGTCAGGAAATGTTATAAATCAATGATTTGAATAATGAAGAACAATTGTGGGTAGTTTTTTTATAGTTATTAATTTAAAAATTTTAATGTTTCCTAGTGAGAGACATTTTATTTTTGTCCCTGTCTTTCTCTTTAAGGACCCATCTTTAATAACAAGCTTTGGCTTTTGTTTCTCTTACTGCTTTGAATACCAAGCTTGAATATGTTTTGTTTGTTCCAAAGAGTTTTGTAATATAAGTATTTTATTTTATTATGATATCAGTAATATATCTATCTGATAGCTCTGTTTTGGTAAAGATTATTTTTGCCATTTCTGTTTCTATTGGAGTCATCCAAATATTCTCCAAGTTAATATTAATATGTTTGTGTTTTTTGATTCACACTCTCATTTTAATCTTGTTTTTTTGGTAACTCTATGTATTTAGATTCTTGATTTCACAATATTTCTCGAGATACACTTTTAGTTGAAATTAGATTGTTTTTTAATTATATCTATTAAACTGATTTATAATATTTTTTCATTTTTTTCCAGTATCAGCTTTTTGAAGAATTTTTTTTATTATTTTTTTGAATTGGTTTTTTAAGTTGTATATCCTTTTATTTTCTATTTAATTTTAGTTATTAAATATTAAAGTTTTCTTCCTTGTAGTTTATTTCTTCTATATATTTTAGAAAATTTTCTTCTTCATTAACATAGAAGATCAGCTATTTATTATTATTCAGAAATTCTATATACAATAGGTTTCTTTGACATGCTAATAGTTTTAGCTCATCATCTCTTTCCCGCAAATCCATTTTTTCTCAAAAATTCCCTTTTTAGGCAATTCTTGGAAAGAAGTCGCAAAAACAATGAAGAAGAGAATACAACATGGAGAGGAATAAAAGACCCCAATACGCGAATAGCAGGCCGAACTATAACATCAACAAATT
>CAJVPT010003377.1:0-15393 GCA_910592055.1 Acaulospora colombiana
AATTACTTAACAAAAAACTTCCTAAATTTAACAACCTTCTCAAAAAAATCTTACAAAAACAAAGTCAAAAGAAAAATTACTCAATACAAACAAACATCTATCACATAACTATCACACCAGCAGATAGCAAAATACTTTTAAATATTTCTTTAAGAATATCCAATCAGATTCTTGAACAAATCCAAAGCAACAAAGCAAAGGTTAAAATTATAAATAAGGTCTTAAAAATTTTACATAAAATATGGAAAAAAAGATCCATTACTGCTACTACAGCATCACTCACTGGTATCAAATGGAAATCCACAATAGCAACCAGACTACTACCTGATAATCAACTATCAAACCAGTCCCATAAACTCCTTAGTACCATTTTAACGGCTTCAAATAGACTTTCAAATTCTACTAACTACTCTATTTTATCTTCAACAGTAATAGCATTATTTTTGAATGAGTAATTGCCATTCGACCCTATTCTGGCATACCCAGTCACAGACTATAAGTGTGTCACAATAGAACAATTACAATAGGCATTAGTTAATTTATTCTAGTGTCACTACTTTGTAAAGACTATTCATGTATTTGTTTATGAATTAATTTTCTAATAAAAACCTGCATGTATTGCTCATTTGTGATAAAAAAAAAAGACTAAAACAAATTATTTAATTTTAAAGATTCTGGGAATTACAACCGATAATACTATAAATAATATTGTATTTGTTAAATTGATAGAAGAGTAATTATGGGTCCCTAAAATATTTAGCATATAAAATTTCACAGATCACTTATGTCCTTTTTTTAGGGACAAAATTTATGACTTTTCACTTTAATAGGGACAAAAGTCAGAAAATGCTATAGATCAATTATTTAGATAATGAAGAACAATTGTGGGTAGTTTTTTTATAGTTATTAATTTAAAAATTTTAATATTTCCTAATAAGGGACATTTGACTTATGTCCCTGCCTTCTCTTTTAGGGATCTATCTTTATAAAAGAGTATAGTAAAACTCAAGCAATATCTTTCAGTGCAACATAAAACTATTTATGATGTTTTGTGCATATTATTAATTTAAGTGTACAAGAGGCTTTAAATATATTAGGAGAAAATCTAAAACAGATAAGCTTATATAGTATATACAATATATGGTTTTTTATATTTTAATTTATTTATATATAGGTATGAAAACTGATTGTAAAAATATGATTATCACTTTATCGACTGGAAAAATTAAATGATACTTACAAAAATTAGCAAATAGAAACTTTAAAACCTATTTTAGAAGTATAAACTTGGTGGAATTTAACATATAATATGGTTTTACATGCTATATAGTCAAAATAGTATGTTTATATTACATTATTTAATATTTATTTAATATAATTTAAACAGTTTGTTGTATATTTGTAGGTAATTGAATACCTTACAATGTCAAGTCAAGAATAAAAAACTATGTATTTATAGATAATAATTGGAATGTATTTGAACAAATATCAAAATTTTTTGGATATTTTTATGAAGCAACTACAATGGTATTAGTATCAACATATTCAACACTTTTCTATTACAATTCCATTATATAATATTTTAATTTACTATTTAAAAGATATCATCGACAATGATAGAATTAATTCGAACATTAAAGAAGCAGCAAAAAAATTTTTTTTTGAATAGATGGCTTATACCTTGTTTATTAGATGTTTTTATGATGAGTATGTACAAATTTATTTTATACAAATTTATCACTCTATCTACCTAAGTAAACTCACTAAGGAAATCTTCCTACCATGTGGCTTATTGCCAAGTACTGGTATATACTTGACTAATTTGCCAAGGCTCTACCTGTCCCATAAAAATTTTGTTTTAAATGAATAGATTGTGTTCCAGTTAATCCAGTGGTGGCTAACATGTGACATTATTGCGTTAATTCCTGGGATGCAGGATTTGTGTGTGTTTTTTTTCATGGTTATGGGTTGCCATTGCCTTTTGTCTTTTGTGGCGATGTTGTGTTCCTTTTCCCATTGTATAAAGTTATCACATCTATGGTTCCATTTTCCTTGTTGTATGTCGAGGAGTCTGTTGATAATACTTTTGATGGTTTCCTTATAATATTCTGCTGGTGTATATTTTTTATAGTCTTTATTAAGTTTATTGTAAGGGAGCCTCTTGCTATGTAGTTTTTGACTTTATTTGTCCAGAGTTTTGCTTGTTTATTGAGTTCTTTATTGAGGTTGTGATATGTGAGTATGTTTGATCTACTATTGACTTCTTCATTTATTATTTGTTGTAATTCTTTATAGATGTCTGCTCCATTTTCTCTGCATATCATGCTGTGTATGTTGGTTTCTATTTGTTGGCAGTTGAGACATTGATTGTTTATATAGGTATTTGCCACTTTTCTGTGTAGTTTGTCCTTGATAGGTAGTTCAAGGTTCCAAAGTCTGTATCTGAAGGATCCATTGTTGCAATCCTCTTGGTTGGTGGGTCCTGTTGTAAGTTTTGAGAATGACCAGTTGATGAGTAAGACCTCCCATGCAATGTCATTTAGTGTGGAGGTGCTATCAATTATTATGAGGTTGCGATCAAGGCTTCTCCAGTTGAGAATATGTTTTATTCTGATTAAATTTTTGATTGATGATATAATTGTGTTGTCAAAAGTGTGTTCATTCCATTCTTGTGTCCAACTCACTGTGTTGCTTCTAATTGATATATATACTATTTCAGATGCCTTTCTCAGTATGGTTGCTTCTTTTGCCAGGAGATCTGCTCTATTATTGTATTTGTCATTACTATGAGCTTTAATTTTTTTTTAGATTATAGAAAGTTTTTGTTTTTCTATGATATGGATTATGGAGTTGATTAGATTGTTGTTTTTGAGTATTTGCAGATCAGCTAGTTTGATTTGTGCCTTGTTGATTGCATCTAGGGCTGCTTGACTATCACTGCAGATGGTAATTGTGCAGTTGGCAGATACTGTTGTGAGGAAGATAAGAATTGTAGCGAGTTCGGCTCTTGTGGAAGATGGGAACTTATTTATTTTTTCTTGGAAGCTGGTATCTGGTCATTGGATAATATGCCAACCAAATTCCATGTTCTGGTTTGAATCTAAAAATTTATCTGTATAGACTGAGATTTCATGAAGATTTCCTATTTTATGTCATAATGTTGCCAATTCCTTGATCATTTACTCTATTGTCTTGAGATATCTTTTGATGATAGTTTTGTTGATCGCTATTTGGTTGTTGAGAATAGTTGGTGGTGGAGGAAGATTCGGATGAATAAATTTGACATTGAGAATGTTGTTGAAGCTATCAGGTGATATTCTAGAAGCAGCAAAAATATATTGAAATAAAATTTTAGAATACTATAACAAAACAAATAAAAGTTATACACTGGCAATTGTTTTAGATTCATGATTTAAAATAGAATACTTTATTGAAAATGGCTGGAGAAAATTAATTGAAAAAATAAAAAAAAAATAAATAAATTTATTGTATTTATATTTATTTGTAATATAATTTGCTAATAATAAACATTTTTTATTTTCTAGTGTTAATAATATTTTTCAAAAATATGAAGAATTAAATTCAAGAACTATAGAAGCCACCAAAATGAGTAAGACATATAATATAATTAGGACAAAATTATTCAAGTAATGACATATAAAAAATTAAAATAAATTATAGCTATATTTTTTATTGCTTTAGATAATAGAGGAAATAGATATTTTGGAATGGTGAAAAATAAATAAACAGTAATTTTCACATTTAGCATATATTGCACGTAATTACTTAGCAATATTTGTAACTAGTCTACTTGTGGAACAGGTTTTTTTGATTAGCAAAAATTTAATTACTGATAAAAAAAACTAGCTTTTAAATAAAATAATAAGGATATGCATGTGTTTAAAATAATAATTGCAAGGAACTCTAGCAAACAATGATTAAAATTTTATCTGACATATAAATTTTAATACTATTTATATATAAAATAGTATTTAATATATTAAATAAAAGTCTTATGAGTTCTAATTATAGTTATTAAAGTGATCTGTGGATCAATAGTGCAGTGGGTACACTTCCAGGTCACCATTAGCGAGTTACTGGTTCAATCCCACCTAGGAACAGTTTCTGCAATATAGGTTTCATAGTACAAGATGCATACTCATCATTACATATACCCTTGTACTCACTAATAACCTATAGATTTCCACCATCCGATCATGGTTTACTCAGGTCATCCAAGTCTTGGCCGGTTTTAGCATCAAGACAATCGTCGATAAAACTATCACCTGGAATATGCAAGGATCCAAGACAAGTCAGGAAAAATGTAGATCAGCTCAAGTCTCTTAATAAATATGGGAAGGATATTCACCTCTTGTCAAAAATATATCCTATGGGAGATAAGGAAGACTTCGGTCATTTGTACCTGTTGAAAATGTAATGGGTCAGGAAGTGAATAATATGGGAGATCAATTTTGATTGTGAAACCAATGGCTATCAAAGAGAATAGCTATTGCGAAGGCTGGTGGTTAGCATTAGCGCCACGTTGGGGACCGTAGGGGTAGACCCTAGGAGAAGAAATTCGGAAACAATCACCAAGGTAACCAATCCAATAGAAGGAGCAATCCATTACAAAGTAACCAAGGAAAACTTCTGTAAGGTCAGCTTGCAAGAGTGATTAAAAATGAGGCAATGGAAGGCTATATGCTGCCCGATCGTTGTAATACCATTGAATTGCCTGAATATAAAGAACATGACCGAAAACTTGTGCCATCTAAATTTCAACAAGCATGTGAAAGACTGAAACATGGTAGGGATCATCTATAGTACCACAATCATCAAGCGGTAACCAAGACTACACTAAGGAACACAGTACACAAGCCCCTTGAAGATTAATAAGAAGTCTATAGCAACCTTTCGGAATGCTATAGTCCCAGGTAGAGCAGGGCAACTGACGAAAATGGTATCACTATATGGTAAAATTGGTGGACTAGGCTAGGATAGGTAGTTAAAATATGGTCATATGAATTGCTCATGTAATCCAAAAATGTACTATTGATTTCTCAATAAAGATTCATCCTGTCAGTTGGACTAGTTAAAAAAAAAAAATTATAGTTATTAAAGTTATATTTATTGGAGTTTAAAAATAGAATTGCTTTATTGAAGAAGCAATTGTTAAAACAGATAATTTCAAAGCAGATATTGTTATTGTAAATACTAAAATTACAAGTAGGAGTAATATAATTGTTGGCCTAGTATAAGCATAATAATTGTTAAAAATTATAATTGTTAAAAATCGATAATATGGTAAATCAACATTACAAATATGGATATAAATCTGTATAAAATCTGAGATATACAATTGGATGTAATCGATTTAAAAAAAAAAATTGTGATCAATTTTATTGTTGCTGCTAAAAAGTTTCTTATATTGACTAATATAAAAAATACACTAACTACCCTTATATTTTTATCAACTTGTTATAGCTTTTACTTGATATATATATTTGTTTTTTTTATATTTTATATTTTATTCAACCATTTAACAGTCAGTTTTAACTTTATTGATTTTCAGGTACTTTAACTATTGAACCATAGTGATGACAAGTTTTACATTCTATAACCACAGATAAGTAATGCTTTACCAATACTGTATATATTGTTGCTATAATTTTATTGTTACTAGTACTGACTATAACAATTGCTTTTGTTTTCCAGTTTTTTCATTCTCAGCTGTAATCGATTACAAGCCTTTAGCTTATACCATAAACAAGTAAGGATTATTTATTAATACTATAATGACCTGCTATTACTTTATTGCTACTAGTATTGATTATAATACTATTTAACTAGCATGGACCAAGTTAATATAAGTCAAAAAGCTACAAAAAAATGCTGATTCCATTCTGCAAAAGATGAATGGAGGAAATTTTTAAATAATGCTTGCAAGTGTTGATGCAACATTGATGTTGGCTCCAGTAGAAAACCCTGAACTAGTACTTTTTGTTGTGTCGATACTGTGGCAGAAATAATGTAATAAGGGTATCTTGTACCTCCAGTGGGAAACCCTGGACTAGTGCAGACAAGCTTTTTGTCAAACACTGCTTACAGTGCCAGTTAATACTATTTGTTATCAGTGAAAAATCCTAAACCAGCATATGGAATTTTATCAACAACAGGCTAATTTTGGTTATCAATTTTTTATTTTACATTAGTAGAATACTATATATATTAAGCTAATTTAAAATGTATCAATTAGAAACCTTAATTGCTACTCTTCATTTTCTTGTATCACAAAAAATGATAATTCAATAAAATATACTATATTTTTAAGTGAACTGATATATCACTTGTTGAATATTCGCCTGGCTATTTCTGATCCTAATATCAATACTTTTTAGAATGTAAATATAAAAAAAAATACTTGTATATATTTTCAAGTTTATTAACAATAAAACAATACTAGTTTAACTAATAGAGTAAATTTTTAAGGTTCTTGGTTACTTGTGATAATGAGTTGAAAAATGTTGCTACTACTTTGAGGACCAATATTGACAATGCAAAAAAAATTCAAAAAAAGATTCATAAAAATTTTGTAAGTTAAAATTTTTACAATTTTTTTGAATCTGTATTAACTTAACTAAATTATAGGTCAAGAAAAATTTATTGACTCAAAAGTATCTTGAGAAGGTACATGTAATAAAAATGATATATCTTGATTCTCTCCCTGATTACAATGAAAAAAAATAAAAAGAAAATAGATATTTGAAAAAACAAACCTCTTACCTTCCCATATATCTGTGATCTGTGCTGCCTCCTGTCTAATAAAAAAAAAAATAAAGAAATAATAGTTTGGGATAGAGCCTTCAATAAAGTAATACTGGTTGCATACCAAAATTGTATCAGTCCTGATGTACTTAAACTCATAAAAAACATAATTATCAACATGTTTGTTTTGCACTGACAAGTTGCCTAATTGTCAAAAATCAAAGAATTGAATTAAGATGTCTTAATAGTTGCAAGATATATATTTAACTAAACTTAAGTTTTTAATTTTTAAAACTTTATTAATATTAATGTTTGCAGGCATCTTTTGATAAGAGAAAGTAAAATATTTACTCATGTGCATAATATACCTATTAAATTATGAGAGTCTGAAAGGCAATATTTGCAAAAAAAGAAAGTTGTAGCAATGAACAGTTTTCTTTTAAACTATACTATATATATATTTCCTGAAGATGTGACCTCAAGTATACAAAAAAAAATAAAAGAATATGATCTATCCTAGCTAGATAGCAACAAATATGATGCTACCAATAAAGGAATTATAGTTTCTTTTGATAATAAAAAAATATATTAAACTATTCTTTAAATCTATATAAGACCTATGTAACCTGGAAATATAGCAATTTGCTCACACCAATCTCAATTTTTTGGACTATGCAATTGCAACTACTTGCCTAAGAGAAATATAACCTGTTAATGATAAAGAATTTGCTTGCAGTGAAGAGGATTTTGATGGAGGCAACTTTTATATGGTTAAATGGAAAATTAAAGTTGAAATAACAGGTATTTTTTAAATATTACAATTTATTAAAAATTTAAGCTATTAATAATTTAAATTGACACAATTTTTACTAAAAAATTCTCTTTATTGCTGGTTAGAGAATAAATTGCATAGTATTACAGTATTACTGATTAAAGGTATACTTGTGAGTTGTTCCAAAATTTGGCCAAAAAAAATAGTGTCAGTTATAAAAAAATGAAGAGAAGGTAAAGAAGAAATATATAATATGAATTATTGATATAATCAATTATTGATAGATTAATATGCTTTGCAAGCATTTGAAATATTGATAATAAAAAATAAAAAAAAAATGAAATAGAAAATCAAATTATTTTAGAGTATACTGGCTATAGTGAAGAGTATATTAATATAGAAGCAGGTGAACAATTATGGATTAAATAAATAAATTTATTTAAATTTAATAAAAGAAAAATTTTTAAATTTAAAGTTAAAAAATATTTCTGAAAGGAAATATACTAGTTAAAATTTTTTTTATTAAAATAAAGCCAGATTAATTTAAACATATTTAATTTAATTTAGTTAAATCAAAGCAGTTATAGTTGAACATTCTTTGAAACAGGTTCAAAATGTATCAAATCAATTTCAAATTGTTTTTGCATTGAATTCAAATTAGATTTAGATTCGAATTGAATCGAATCAAATCAAATTTAGATTTGAATCAGATCAGATTAAACTGTTATAGTTTTGAATCAGATTGAATCAGTTTAAAACAAATAAGATCCATATTCAATTTGTATTTATAAAAACTGAATTAAATCAAATCTAATTAAAATCTGATCTGATTCGATCTGTTGTAATTACTAGTTCATGTATATAGATTCATAAAGTATAATTTGGGTATGTGGATTTGTGAAGTATAGTTTAAGCATATAAATTTATGAAGTATAGTTTGAGCATATAGATTTATAAAGTATGGTTTGAGTATATAGATTTGTGAAATATGATTTAAGCATATAGATTTGTAAAGTATAGTTTGAGTATATAGATATAATACAAGCATGTATATTTGTAGAAGCATATAAATTTATAGGAACATATATATTAATAGAGCAAAAAATATTTATTGAATTTTAAAAAAAATAAATAAATTGAAACATTGTTTGCTACAATACTCAAGTGATAATTAGAAATCAGAATAAGATGTAATATAAAAATTAGTTTCATGTTAAATATGTTATATAAAATAAAAATAAAAAAATATGTACAATGAAGGTAACATATGGAAACAAAGCTAAAAAAAAAAAATAGAATTATAAAGCCAGGAATCTTAAGTTTACAAAAGAAAGACTATAAACAAATTTGCTTCTTTAAAAGAAGACCAAAAAAAAGAGGTTGATAATATTCTGATCATATAAAAGTAGCAATGATATAATCAGAAGACTCTGAGGAGCTGACATATTAAATTGTAATAATTATTGTTAATCCTAATCTAGTATATTATTTTATAAATCATCATTATTATTATCACATTTTTTATATATATCTATCATTATGTTCTTACATGTGGATTTCTTTTCAATGACTTGAAAAATATATGTTATCTGAAAATATTTTTCATTTAAATAATACTTTTTGTAACTGGTTTTCTATTTATGCTATCCAATTTATCAACTATACAACAATATAACAATACCTCATATGCACAAGCAAAAATATCTTACTCACTATCTTGCTAAGGAACAACTCCTCCAAGAAAATTGGTTCTTAAAGGAGAAGGTTAACTTCCTTATTTAACAACTCAAAGATTCCCAATAGTCCCACAAATTATATATAATTTCAAATGTGCTGAAACAATTTCTGTTATAAAATTGAAGAAGGAAAACTTGGCCTTGCACAAAAAAATATCAATCCTTCACGATTATTTGAGCAATATGTATCTCTTTTTTTTCAAATAAAAATATTAAAGAATATCAGTAGTCATTGTGTGCTCTTAGAACCAGTTGCAATCATGATGTCATGCTTTCTAGTCCATCATTATTGCACTAAAATTCTTGATCAAAATGTTATAGAACTGATAATTAAATGATGAGTCACTTTTATATATTTAATAATTCTCAGTTTAAAAATAAGTCATAAAATTGTTATATTTGAATATTTTTATGAAAAGATAAGTATATTTTATTAAGAAAAAATATAAATATAATTTATAATATTAATTATTTTTAATTTTTATTTAAATAATTATCATAATATATATTAAGTCTCTAAAATCTCCTAAGAATTAGTAAAGTAATGCAAGCCAAACTCGAGTTGTATTAAATTGAACATACATATATTGTCCTTACTATAGTTACTACTACTATTATTGTTACCTACCTGTCTTTTCTCTTTTCTCAATTCATTTATTTTAGCAAATAGAATTAATAAGGTAACATAAGTAGATTTGGATTGTGTTAAATTGAATATATTTATACTGTTTTTATTAATTTGATATCATTATTGTTGCTATTCATACACTATTTTCCTTTTGATTCACCTATTTTAGCAAATATAATTAGCAACATAACATAAGCTGGGTTTGAATTGTATTAAATTTAATGTACCTATATTGTTCTCACTATATTTGCTACCATTATTGTTGTTATCTACCTATTCTTTCTTTTTTTTCAATTCATCTATTTTAGAAAATAGAATTAATAAAGTAACATAAGTCAGATCTGGGTTGTATCAAATTGAATGAACTTATATTGTTTTCATTATATTTGTTACCATCACTATTACTATTCACCCACTTTTTTTCTTTTTCTCAATTCATTTATTTTGATAAATAGAATTAAAAAAGTAATACAAGCCAAACTTGAGTTATATTAAATTGAACATACCTATATTGTCCTTACTATATTTGCTATCACTATTGTTGCTACTTGCTTGTCCTTTTTTTTTTCTCAATTTATCTATTTTAGTAAATAGAATTAATAAAGTAATATAAGCTGGAACTGGATTGTGTTTAATGATAGATCTCTAAAGTATTTAGCATATAAAATTTTGCAGATCATTTTTGTTTCTTTTTGAGGGACAAAATTTATAGCTCTTCACTTTAATAGGAACAAAAGTCAGGAAATACTATAAATCAATGATTTGAATAATGGAAAACAATTGTAAATAGTTTTTTTATAGTTATCAATTTAAAAATTTTATTATTTCCTAGTGAAGGACATTTGACTTTTGTTTCTGCCTTTCCTTTTAGGGATCCATCTTTAGTTATGTTAAATTGAATAAATCTATATTATATTTATTATATTTGTTACCATCACTATTATTGCTCACCCACTTTTTCCCTTTTCTCAATTCATTTATTTTAGCAAATAGAATTAGCAAAGTAATACAAGTTAAACTCAGATTGTGTTAAATTAAATATATCTATATTGTTCTTACTATTTTGCTGCCACTATTGTTGCTACCTGTCTATTCTTTTTCTTTTCTTAATTTATCTATTTTAGTAAATAGAACTAATAAAATAACATAAGTCAGACTCAGTTTGTATTAAATTGAATATATCTATATTGTCTTCACTATATTCATCATTATTACTATTGCTATTTACCTATCCTTTTCCTTTTGATTCACCTATTTTAGCAAATAGAATTAACAAAGTAACATAAGCCGAACTTGGATTGTATTAAATTAAACATATCAATATTATTCCCACTATATTTATTATTACTATTGTTATTATTGACCTATCCTTTCTCTTTTCTCAATTTATTTATCTTAGCAAATAGAATTAATAAAGTAATATAAGCTGGGCTCAGTTTGTATTAAATTAAATGTACCTATATTGCCTTCACTATATTTATCATCATTGCTATTACTATCTATCTACCCTTTTACTTTTTTGATTTATCTATTTTACTACTCAATTATTTTTTTGATTTGCCTATTTTAATAAATATAATTAATAAAAAAACAAAAGCTAATTTCAGATTATATTAAATATATGTATTAAATTGAATAGACTCTATTGATTCAGTTTTACATATTAAATCTAAAATTTGTTTTGTTAGTATAACTTTTTAAAAAAATTATTAATATACAATTTTTTTTTTTTTTTTTTTTACTGATATATTGGATTGATTATATTAAGTTATTGAGCTTGAGCCAATTTCCATTATAAAAATTATAAATAAAATTAGTTCATATCATATTGATTAATAATTATAAACTAAAAAAATACTTCATATTTCACTTTCAAATTTTCATTATCTGTGCTTATATTGTTACTTATCTCAAAAATGATGTTTAGATTTTTTGAAAATTCTTCCCTTCTAATATCTGTAACAGAAACAGCAAATATAAATCGATTTTAAGTATTATTAGTATATGTTATCTTTATTACATTATTAATAAATTTAATATTATTAATATTCCAATTAAAATTATAAAGAGAAGCAAGATATAATAATGTATTAAATTGTTATTAGCTAAAAAAAATTATAATTATATATTATTAAATTTAAATATTCAGTACAAACTGAACTTGAAATATACAAAAGAAAAATAAGGATTTACTTATAATTAAGTAACATTAGAAAGTAAGAAAAAGGAGAAAGAGATAAAGGATTAAAATAAAAAAAATAAAAAAGAAACTATATTTATAGATATTATAATTCTATATATTATATATAATTGCTATCTACTTATTATATCAATTACATATTTTATCATATCAATATATATAATTATTGAAAGTTTTAAACTATTATAAAATTTTTTAATTTATAAAAGTTTATAACTAAATCATTATTTTTAATCAAAACCTATATAATCATAAAATAATTCATGTAGCTTTTTTGTTCTTTTTAAAACTTGTACTTTTTATAAAGTGTTTCTATACTTTACTTCTAAAAATTTTTGAGGTAACTAAGGCTGATTCTAATGGATTGCTTGTATTAGCATTTTTAATATTGATATTATTATAACTAGTTAAATTGCTACTTTCATCATATGCAAATTCAATGCTATCAAATAAGTTTTCATATTATATTTTTAAAAGAAATAAATTAGCAAAAGCAGAAAATACAGAAAAAATAATTAAGCAGTAAAACTACAATATTACAAAGAAATGTTTAAAAAATCACAAAAAAGAGCAAGTATTGGATTTTTTTTAACTTGTCTTTTATATTATTATTAAAAAAAACCCCCTCTATTTTAATTTTCTAGATAGTTCAGTTTAAATAATTATATAACAATATACAATAGCTTACAAAAGTCTTGCACTATCAAAAATTTAAATGTTAAATCTAATTAATCAATAATAATTAGTATTTAAAAGTAACCAATCAAAATTAAAATTGGTAATCTATAAAATACATGTTTTTTTTTGTTTTTAATTATGTTCATGATTTTTTAAAATCAAATTATTAGAAACAAGATTACTAGATCATTTTATAAATATAAAATTAGCAAGATAATATAAGTCAGATTCAGATTTTTTTACAAAGATAGAAATCAGATTATAATATTCTATTTTATAAAAGTATTAGAAGCTAAAATATCCTATTTATAAAGATAAAGATAGATAAAAAAAATGAATATATACATATATATACAAATAAAATATATATATTTTTTAAAAGTGTTAAACCACAACTGGTATTAGATGCAAGACTTTATTTGGCAATTTAATTCTACTATCATTACATCAAACATCTCTATATATGCAGGTTAATGTTAACCTATCATGGCAATCCTAGCTAGACCTACTACCACTGAGAAAGTGGACACACCTAGCTAGTGGTTGGATGATTAATATACAGTCATAAACGGTGATACTTAGGCTAGTTAATATGGGGCTCATATGACTATTTTTATTGTGTACACTAAGCTAGACCTGTTAGATATACCCAACGGAATATATACACCCTCCAATATTCCTAGATATTATTCATTTAGATCTCGGAAAGGATATGTTACCTTCTTTGTCACCACCTGTGGTATTGGATCAATCCCTATTAGCTGATTTTCAATTAAGTGGAGCACCAGATTGGGATATCCGAGCTAGGAGAGTGGGGGGTCTGAAGGCTGCCAGGATAGAGTGAGCTGGGAGCTTTATGTGAGAGATTAGACCAAAAGCCTTACTTCGTGCAATCCTTCTAGTAGTATGACCTTAAGTTTCAGCCTCTGATCGACGGAAGACCAGAAGTCCCATCTTCATGCAACCTAACCTGGTTTAAGCAGGTTCCTGATATTTGGGTATGACTTTCACAGGATAATAGGTAAACCTGATCAGAAGAATAATTTCAATTTTTGGTTCTTAAGTGGTATTGAACTACAGACCTTGTGATTGCAACCTGGGAGCACTACCACTGTACTATTGGCCCACAAGTTTAAATAAAATATTTTATTATATATATAAAATAATTATTAAATATTTATTTAAAGATCATAAAAGCTATTAAAGAAATTCAGAAAACTATGATATCTAATATATCTCATATTCAAAGATATATCATGACAAGTATAATATAATGAAGATGCAAATAAATATGATAAAAAATATCACTGAAATACAAAAATCATCAACTGATATATTATTGATAATAATTACAAATCCATCAACTGAATCTTTTCATAAAATATTTAATGATATATATATATTTTGTAAAAATTTGGATATTGGATTCAAAATTGTTATCGATATTGAAAAATAGAAAATCATTTAGCAAATAATTATACTGTATATTAAAACAATAAAAGCCTCCATGGATATTAAAGATATAATTATTAATTTTTTATTTGTAATGTTTAATAATAATAATAATAATAATAATTTTCATTAAAGGATATACAATATAATAATCTAGAAGAATTAAGAAAGCAGAAATAACTTTTTCCGCTGATTCTCTGACTACACACAAAAAAAATGTTCACAAGAAGTTTCTATACTTCTTTACTAATAAAGTTTTAATACTTTTATTAAAACAACTTGAAATATGACTTCAAGAGTCACCTCTATCCTTTCTCTTTTGTTTACAAACCTTTTCACTAAAAAACTTGACTTCTAGTGATCAAGAAAAGTCAAGTAACACCTTTGATACCAATGGCAAAAAAGTTTCCAAAGGAAAAAGAACTAATTGTGAAGTACCTGAAGGCCTATTTAACCTTTGAAGTGAGAGGTACTGTATATAGGGATTTTTAATAACAGAAGGGCTTATTTTTTCTCTTCTAGTCACTTATATGCCTCTTAGAGCTATTGCTTTCATATTTTTTTGGTGAATTTGATCTATCTCAATTTAACCCTAAATTTTTGGTACCACAAATTCTCATTAAAGGTGATTGGCTGACATGAAACATATTAGTTTTTGGAATATAGACAAGTTTCTATTGGTCATATTCACATGTTCCGATGACATTATTGGTGATTGAAAAGAAGGTTCTAGAAATGTTTGCCCCTAAAAAGCTCAAGTCCCTTAATGAAAACTTCTATAATACCAAAAGATCAAGTGATAGGTAATATGGATTGCAAACTCCTGTCTCTTACCTAAGTTCTTTAAATAGTGACAAAGCTTTAATGGAAAAATGCTAAGGTCTAAATACTTTCCTTGAGATATCACAATCTGATGCTCACTTAAATGAAAGACCAGTTGAATTGATTTGTCTAATGTCACAAGTGATGAAAAAGAAGATTTTTTTCAAGATTAAAGTGAAGCAAGAAGACTATCCCAATCAGGCAGATCCTTTTTAAGAAGAGATTGTTTTATTTTTGGATTTTTTTGATAGATCTTAAATTGTCAAATAAAGTCTTGCATCTAATACCAGTTGTGGTTTAACACTTTTAAAAAATATATATATTTTATTTGTATATATAT
>CAJVPT010003378.1:0-15393 GCA_910592055.1 Acaulospora colombiana
CACAGTGTAAGTCGGCGGCGGAATCCAATCAAGAGAGGTTGGCGGTCTAGTCTCATAAACCGCATATGAGGGTGTCATCAAACCATTCGGATTAACGTTATAAGGCATAATAGGATTTTTTTGCGAATCTTCTAGCATCCTTCTTGAAAAGCGAGAAATGACATAAGAGAAGTAAATCTGTAAAGAAAAAAAAGACTATTAAAGTATGTCACAAAAAAGATAAATAAATCTAAAATAGATCGAGCAATCTACCGAGAAGAATTCGACAAAGATGAGCTTTAATGCATCCTTAATTAAAATAATATTGACAACACTGCTACAGTCAATATTATAATCTAAGCCTGCGCTTTGATCTTGGTTCAAATCATCTTGACATTGTTGTACGGATGTATTTTTTGTGGCTACTTCAAGAATGTACACCGACACATTATACATGAGAATTAACCCAGTAATGATCCAGGAGGCAATTGATAATTTACGCATCATGACGGCATTATCCTTGAAAAATAAGAGCGTACAATCATTAGATATTGTACCATCTGATTCAATTACACGACTTATGAGAGCATACCTTTCTAATTAAAGTCATTCCTAGAGCACCAGACACAGACAATAAAGCATATAAAATGCCAGAAATTATCAACAGGACTTCGTCTACTGTATCAGAAGAGTCTAATATGCATATATATATATATATATTGAAAAGATTAATTTTGATAGTCATGGAAAAACTCAAAAGGATATAAAACCCTTGTGGACTTACTCGCTATTGATACAAATGAAGCAAGAGAACTCAAAAAACCGGATAGCTGAAAATAGAATAAATTGTTATCATCGAATTGAACCTTTTTCATACTCACGGGAAAATTTTTTTACTTACAAAGTAAAATGAAAAAATGATGGCAACCCCAAGTCTCTCGGGAAAACAAATGCAGCAACTTCTCAGTTTATCGGAACTTTGTTTGTCAACAGATTCCACGATGGTGATAGTAGGAAGAGGAGCTTTTTCGTTATTTGACGCCATTGTTAAAAGTTGATTTTGGTGTTGGCAAAAAAGAAACCGCCAGCGATTTAATACAAGGTGATATGTAAAAAGTGTACAAAGAGAAAGTAACTTGAGTGACAAATCGACCGGCGATTTTCTCAAATGATAAAGGTTCAGTCAAGAAGATTAAAGAACGAGAACCAGAAAAGTGAGATTCTACTCTTTTTATAGATTACTAATAAAGAAATATTGTCGATCATACATAATTTTCGCCAAGCCTTTGTAATATCTTAGGGGCGTTTGAAGTTATAATAGATATTATTACTTAAGCGTGTCGTACAAATTAAAATGACTTTGAGGCAACAACGAAACTGTATACACTTTATTACTAAATTAGGGTTTACTTTCTTTTAGCGGGATATTTATTTGAACGAATAAGATTATATTATATAGAATTTTGATTGGTTAATTTTAATCAAAATTTATAACTCTAACCACAAAAGTTTTATCACCGACAAAACATGTCTTCGAATAAAAAGGTTACTCCCTCAGGAATTATCACTACAGAAGATAATGAACGAGTTATTCCAGCTTCAAGACGCCCAGACGGCACTATTCGAAAGGAGCGTCGTGTTCGCTCCGGATTCACTCCACAAGAAGACATAGTTCGTTACAGGAATAAAAATATAGCAGAACCGGAACCTGAAGTTCCGAGTACGGAAGAAACACCAAAAAAGAAGGCTCACGAGAAAAACAAAAAGCGTAATGCAAAAAAAAAAGAAAAGAATAGAGAAAAAATTGATAATGAAATTGAAATCGAAAAGCCCACACAAGAAATTGATAAAATTCAAGAGAAAGTAGCAGATTTATCGATATCAGAAATTCAGGAAGCAAACGATGAAACATCAAAAGTAGAGTCAATCTCTAAGAAAATCAAAGCGTTAGAAAAGAAAATTAGGCAAATAGATCGAATTAAAGAAAAGGAGGCCAATGGAATAGTATTGTTAGAAGAAGAAAAGGACAAATTGAACAGATCAGGACAAATTAAGGAGGAATTAGAAGATTTAAAGCGGATTAAAGCTGATTTAGAATAGCTTGTTTCAAGTTCTATCCATGAAAGGGTTCGTCGAAAGGTAAAGACTGGAATGCAGTATTTTTTTTTTTTGCTAAAGTAATTGAGCCTTAGGAAGTTGAATAATAAGGTACTCAATATAATACGTTTACTTTTTTTTTTCTTTAGTATCCATATATTCTATGTAAATTGCAAAATTATTATATGGATTCTAAACAGAGGAATAATTTCCTCGTGTTAAATTTGAAAAGTTGTGATTGGGATGCCCTAGACTCATATAAACAAACTGTGAAGTATTCTAATCAAGATCATATGCAGTTTGGTGCACCGGTTTTAGGAAAAGATGCGGTAACGCTGGAGGTCATCATCAAATAGGTTAACGATTTTAAGTAGCTCAAGAGAAAATTTTCATGATTAGTAGTCCGACTTAACTATGATGATTTGAATAAACCGGCGCGTTAATACTAAATCAAAATATGATTCTAGCTTGGACGGCTAATCAAAGATACGAGATAGAATGTCTATATATTTAAATTTGTGTGCCATTTCATAGTGTCTATAGGCGTTTCGTTATTACTATATATGTTTTCTTTTTAAAAGAATACATTAATGTTTTCCCATGAAATTCATGGAGTCGGCATCAATCAACATTTCGACCTTTTCATGCATTTATGTTTGAGAACTCGTGGTACAGTTAAAGGAGGTAAGTTGATGTTTTTTATGGTAAATTATGCGATATATAAAGATTTGGGTTTGTTTTAAAAAAATCAAATTAAATTAATATACAGCATGTCAGAAATATCATATTTGATATTTAAACATTAAGGTGATTTGCAACAAAGAAAGAAAGAAATATCACTAGCATATACAATAAATATTTACAGTGGTTTGAAAAAAAAATTTTAAAATTTTCTTAATATATTAAACTAAATTAAACTTTAAATATAAAAACTTAATGACATGGAAGAATATTACAGATAAACAGACATAATACATAATCAACCATGTCCTCTTTCCAGCAATTGAATATTTATTAAATGATATGGTCCTATCAAAAAAGGATTATTAGGAAAAAAGTAAAATATAGAATAAAATAATTGGATTTTGATTATTTTCAAAACTTACTGAGTAATCTACAGTAATGACTTATAGACAATGAAGTTAATAGTTGAAAGAATTTTTATCAAATGCCTAAAAATTAATTTTACTTAAGATTATTTCATAATTTATATTATTATTATTATTTTATATTTTTATTTTAATTTGAAAATTTTATATTATACAATATTAAATATATTCTAAACTAATATTTATAAATTTGATTATTTAAATATTTTTATAAAAAATTTATCATAAAATAATATATGCTAATTCTCTGATTATATATAAAAAGATATTTATCAAAAATAAAAACTCTTTCTACTGATCTTCTGATCACACATAAAAAAAATGTTCACAAAAAGTTTTTACACTTCCTTACTAATAAAGTCTTAATACTTTCCTTAAAACAATTTGAAGTATGACTTCAAGAGTCACTTCTACTCTTTTCCTATTGTTTACAAATCTCTTCACTCAAAAACTTGACTTCTAATAACCAAGAAAAGTCAAGTAACACCTTTAATACCAATGGCAAGAAAGTTTCCAAAGGAAGAAGAACTAATTTTAAAGTATCTGAAGATTTTTTTAACCTTTAAAATAAGAAACTTATAGAGATTTTCTGCAGTAAAAAGGATTATTTTCTCCCTTTTTGACTATTTTGATCCTCTTAAAGCTCCTATTTTCATAGTTTTCTAGGAAATTTTACTACTTTAGTTTGACCCTGAATTTTGGATAGCACAAATCCTTATTAAATATAATTAGCTGATATGAAACATGTTAGTTTTTGAAATGTAAACAAGCTCCTATTGGTCACACTCATGTGTCTTGATACATCAATGGTAATATAAAAAAAAAAGTTTTAGAAAAAATGTTTCCTCCAATCATATATATTCAACCTCCAGATAATGATGAGTCCCTAAAATATTTAGTATATAAAATTCTGCAGATCACTTATATCCCTTTTTGAGAGACAAAATTCATGGCTCTTCACTTTAATAGAGATAAAAATCAGAAAATACTATAAATTAATGATTTGGTTAATAAAAAACAATTGTGAGTAGTTTTTTTATAATTATTAATTTAAAATTTTTAATGTTTCCTAATAAGTGATATTTGATTTTTGTCCCTGCCTCCTCCTTTAGGGACCCATCTTTATCTTCAGGAAACAATTATAATATCGAAAGGCAAGCAACAGGTAGAAAAGAAGATCCAACTTCTATCTCTCATTAAGTTTCTCAAGTGGTGAAAAGGCTTTCTTGAACAAAATCTGAGGTCTTCAAACTTCTATCCCAGTTAGGCAAAGTTCTTGAAAAAATTTCTTTATCCTGATTAGACAAACTTTTTCATAATATAGTGCTAGTTCCAGTAATATTAAGAGAATTCATATATCAGCAAAAGGATAAGTTCCTCAAACATTCTTCTTGAATTTATTTTTAGGAATAGTTAAGTTCCTCAAATATTATTAAGTTTAGAGAATATCCCAATTAGGCAAACCCCTTTAAGAGAAAACTGTAAAATGGAGTAAGAATCTTTTGGAGGACTTTAAATTATATTTTCTTTTTCCCTTTTTTTTCCCAGTATCAACTTTAGCAATTTATCATTCTTCAGAATAATCAATAGTGACAAACTGTTAGTAATAACCCTAGTTAACTTAGAGATTAATGTCAAGCTATTAGGAGAGTATAATATTGTTTTCAAATTCTAACTTAAAGTACCTAGTTTAGACTTAGTTTTATTTAGTCCAGTTTAATGAACTCCTCATATTTTTTAAGTAGTATAATCCTTTAACTAAAAATGTACAATGACAAGTTAATCACTTTGTGAAAGTCTGTAAACTTTGTGATATCTCTCAATATTTAAATAAAGACATGCTATTGTGATAGGATTACAGGTTAAATATATATATATATATATATTTATCAAAAATTAAAAAAAACTCTTTCTACTGATTCTCTAACTACATACAAAAAAGATGTTTACAAGAAATTTTTATATTTCCTTGCTAATAAAGTTTTAATACTTTCCTTAAAACAACTTGAAGTATTACTTCAAGAGTCACTATTATCCTTTTCTTATTGTCTATAAACCTCTTAACTCAAAAATTTGATTTCTAATGATCAAGAAAAGTCAAGCAATACCTTTTATACCAATGATAAGAAAGTTTTCAAAAAAATAAAAACTGACTGTGAAGTACCTAAAGATCTATCTGACTTTTGATGCAAGAGATTTATAGAGGTTTTCTGCAGTAAAAAAGTTTATTTTCTGCTTTTTTAACTATTTTGACCCTCTTAGAGCTTCTATTTTTATAGTTTTCCAAAGAATTTTGCCTATCTTAGTTTGATTCTGAATTTTGGATAACACAAATCCTTATCAAAGATGATTGATTGATATGAAACATATCAGTTTTTAAAATGTAAACAAGCTTTTATTAATCATACTCACATGTCTTATTACATTATTGATGATATAGAAAAAAAATTTTTAGAAAAAGTGTCCCTTCCAACTATGTATATTCGATTTTCAGAAAACAATTATGATATCAAAAAGCAAGTAATAGATAGACAAACAGATCTGACTCACATATTTCATTAAGTTTCTCAATTAGTGAAAAGGTTTTCTTGAACAAAAGTTAAGGTCTCCAAGTTTCTATCCTAATCAAGTAAAGTTTTTGAAAAGATTTCTTTATTCCAGTCAAGCAAACTTTTCCATAATATGGTGCTGGTTTCAATAGAGATAAATAAATCTGTATATTGGCAGAAAGATAAATTCCTCAAATTTTCTTTTTAAAGTTACTTTAAGGAATAATTAAGTTCCTTAAATATTATGAAACTTAGAGAATATTCCAATCAAGCAAACCTCTTTTGAAAGAAAACTATGAAATGAAACAAAAATCTTTTGAAGGACTTTGAATTATATTTTTTTTTTCTCTTTTCCTAGTACCATACTTTAGCAATTCATTATTTTTCAGGATAATCAACAATGACAAATTGTAGACAATAACCTTGATTGACTTAGAGGCATTATATTAAGCTACTAGAAGAGCATAATATTGTTCCCTAAATCTGACTTAGAATATCTAGTTTCGACTTGATTTTATTTAGTCCAATCTAGCTTAGTGAACTCCTTATATTTTTTAAGTAGTATAGTTCTTTAACTAATAATATACAACAATAAGTTAATCGCTTTGTGAAAAAGTTTATAAAAAATTTTGATATCTTTCAGTATCTCAATAAAGATATATCAAAATAACATGATTGCATGTTAAAACAACTTGAAGAGTATTTTCAAAAGTTCTATTATACTTTTTTCTTTGTTTATAAATCTTTTTGATCAAAATTTGACTTTCGATAATTAAAAAATATCAATAAATTCTTTTATTATCAATAGTAAAAAAGTTTCTAAGGAAAAAAAAATTAATTATAAAATATTTAAAAACTTCTTCTTATATACATGTGAAGGGAATAAGTTTGATTTTGAAATGTGTATACTAGAGACAATAACAACCTATCTGCAAAGTAAGGAGAAACGAAGCAAGATTTAGGTTCAGGAATGGGCAAAAAGAATTAAATAGAGGGAAATCAACCTTTGGACAAAGATAATAGCTAATAGCCTGGTTCCTGCAGACATCTTAAGACTTATTAAAAAGACAGGTCAGGATCTTTAGAAAGAAAGTCAAACCAAATTTTTTGAGATGCTTGGAGAAAATCCAAGAGTTTGCACTAATGATCTGAAAAAGATGATGTGAAGTCACAAGCATATAGAAAACTGCTCAAAATATTACAAAGACAAATAAGAGGACAAAAGATAAATAGTCACAGAATTCCCAAAAGTCTATACAAAAGAAATAACAAATTCCATTAGATTGAACTGGAAGAAACCAAAAACTTTTAAATTTCTTCTTACAAAGGCACAAAAGGAACATGGTACTAACTTGACATAGACAAGTTAGTTTTTTACAAAGAAGGTAACAAGCCATGAAAGTCTGGTGGAGATCCGAACTGAAAGGTATCTTTTCTAGTCTTTTAACATATATGCTAGTATAGTTTAGAATTCTGTTAGCTTTGAAATAGATAGTACTTATGTAAAATCAGAGTAAAAGTTAAATAAAAGATTAACTGGGGACTGAGCCTGCTAAAAAAAAAAAAAAATTTTTAAAAACTTTTCTTTACTTTTAAAAAAACTATTATAAATAATTGTTATAATAAAAAAATCTATTTTTCTTTATTAATTATTTTAATTACTTATAATTTCTATTTTTTAGTTTTTTATAAAATTTTATATATTTTAGTTTGATCCTAAATTTTCAAATAGTATAATATTTATCAAAATAATTGATTAATACAAATACCTTAATTTTTAAAATATAAATAAGCTTTTATTAATTATATGTATACATTCTAATAATATTATTAATTATTAAAAAAATTTTTTTTGAAAATATACTCTTCTAATTAAATAAGTTCTTTAGAAAAACACTAAAAAGTAGATAATAAAATAACTAAAAACTCTTTTTGCTGATCCTCTAACTATACACAAAAAAAATATTTACAAGAAGTTTTATATCTATTTGCTAATAAAATTTTTATACTTTCATTAAAATAACTTGAAGCTTGTCTTTACTTATATCTTCTACCCTTACCTTACTTGTTTATAAACTTCTTTGAATAAAAACATGGGTCTCTAGTGATCTAAAAAGACTCAAGTATATATTTCCTCTACTAAGGACAAGAAAGTTCTAGGAAGTAAAAGAACTGACAAGTGGAGTGTCACCTTACAAAGTTGAAAGTGACAAAAAATAGAGGTTTTATTGATAGAAAAAGGCTTATTATTTATCTTCTCACATACTGTCTTATACCTTCTTAAAATGTTTACTGTTTTTTATAATTTTCTTGAGGAATTTTATCTATCTTAATTTTGACCTTGAATTTCTGATAGCA
The DNA here is from genome assembly GCA_910592055.1 of Acaulospora colombiana. NCBI lineage: Eukaryota > Fungi > Glomeromycota > Glomeromycetes > Diversisporales > Acaulosporaceae > Acaulospora > Acaulospora colombiana. Next base: position 8,093 of record CAJVPT010003378.1, read on the forward strand.
TAATGTTACTTGACATCTAATTGGTTGAAATAAAATATATCAGTAGTTGAATATAAACAAGTTTCTACTGATCATCTCACATATTTTGATGACATCATTGGTGATTGAAAGAGTTGATCAGTATTTCATGTCTGTGCCACTCCTCCAATTGGATTAATTTATAGATTAAGTTTTATAAGGCCAATAAGATATGAGCAACAAGTTTCCAGGTGATGAAAAAGTTGTTATTTATTTAAGCTAAGGTTTTTCTTTTCTATTATCCTAATAAGGCAAAGTTCAAAATCAAGGTCTCTTTTTTATCCCAGTCAGGCAATAAAACCAAATGGTCTCTAGTTTATGTTAAGCTTCAACCCTTTGATTATAGTTGAGAATATATTTTTTCAGAAGTTATTGAAGAATATTGCAATTGACAAGGATCCCTATTACATTCAAAACCTTTCCACTATTATAAGGCAAAAGAATTATTTAAGAATCCAATCTTTTGAATAATAGAAGATATATACAATAAAATTCCTTTAACTAGGTATGACTACTGGAAGATATTATACTGAAACAATATGATCCAGTTCCTACTAGGTTATATAAGAAACTGGAATTCATAATAAGTTATCTTGCTATTGCAGATGGATAAAAAATTACTATTCAAAAAAAGTTGGAATCAAGTATGTCCTAAAAGTAAAGGTTTTCACTAGGTAATAAGTCTCTTCAGATGGTACACAAGAAGAAAATCAAGATCAAGAATGAATAAGTTCCTTAAATGATTAGAAAAAAAAAAACTATTTCAATTAAACATTTCTTATTGAGAAGAGGTCTTAATAAACAGGTTTTTGGAGAAAGCTAGAAATTCTTTTTTTCAATTTTTTCTTTTTCATTTTCTTATTGTTTTTTTAAACATTTTTAAATATCTCCTTTCTCTTTTTTTTTAAACTCATCTTTTTATAGTTTTTTGTATTTCAGTAGTTTGATAAAACATATGGCAGTAACAATCTGCTGGCAATAATGCAATAAACTAAAAGGGTTTTTATCCAAAGATACAGTGAAGCAAAATATTATTTCTAAGATCGAACTTAGAGACTTTTATACTTATAACAAGTTAGTTAGATTAGAATAATAGTTTAGCTATAGTATATATTATACTGTTTGAATAAAAATATACATATGTTTTCAATTTATTAATAAACCAATAATCTAGCCTAACTATAGGTACTTAAAAAAAAACAAACTAAAAGTAAGTAATAAATATATACTATAATATTATATTTTTATTTTTTAATAGATTTCTTAAGTAATAAAAAAGATTTATTGAATAAAAATTAAAAATTTTAAGTTTCTATCTTAATCAAATAAAAATTTTTAAAAGATTTTTTTATTCTGATAAATAAACTTTTTAATAATATGACTTTGTATTAGTAAAATAATATGTAAATTTATATATCAATAGAAATATAAGTTTTTTAAATATTTTTTTTAAAATTATCTATCTTATTTAAAAATAATTAAGTTTTTCAAATATTATAAAACTAAAAAATATTTTAATCAAATAAAAATTCTTTAAAAAATGATTATTACTGTAGACCACTGCATACAATACCCCTCCTAAAGTAATACTCCCCCTTAAATAATACCCAGTAGTATTCAAGAAAATTGTTACTCAATAAATGATTACTACCTGAGTATATTAAGCTAGAGCCAATAAAATTGCAATATGAATAGACAAGTGAGAGATACGTCAGATGATAATAAGACACTAAATATCTGCCATTTATACTACCCCCCTTCTAGTAGAATACCCCCCTGGATACTAATCAATTTATCATGAGATAAATTGATTAATACCTGGGGTATTGTATGCAATGGTCTATGGTAGTATTAAAATATAATTAAGAATATGTTTTTAAAGAAGGAGGCAGAGACAAAAATCAAATATCCCTCACTAGGAAAAATTAAAAATTTTAAATTAATTAACTATAAAAAAACTATCTACAATTGTTTTTTATTATTCAAATCATTAATTTATAACTTTTTCTGACTTTTTTCCCTATTAAAGTGAAGAGCTATGAAATTTGTCCCTCAAAAAGGGATATAAGTGATATGTAAAATTTTATATGCTAAATACTTTAAGGACCTATCATTAAATATAATATATATAAATTTTATAATTTTTGATTATATAATTAAGAATTTAAGACCTGTTAGTCTATAATATAATAATAGTACTTTCAGATTACAATCACAAGGTTCAGAGTTTAATATCACATAAGAGCCATATAAAAAAAAATAATCAGATTGCATGTGAATGGGATTTCTGACCTCCTTGTTGAAATAAATCTACTATGAAAATTGTATAAAGAAAGGTCTCTGGGCTGGTTACACAATTTATACCTGATTATTTATCCTGAACTAGATAGAAAAAGAAATCTTAGAACCTTATTTTTAGGACTGCAGTAAATATCTGACTTTCTCTAATAAAAAATTATACTGATAGACTTTGGGACCTAACTATTATAGCTTGAAATATCCTAATCTGATACTTGTTTAAATAAAGAACTTATTAAACAGAGTTAGTCTGTAATGTTACAGGTAATAATAAAGAAGAAGAAATTCCTTCTGAGGTTCAAGTAAAAAAGTATCAAGTTATTTAAATAGTTAAATTAATCTTTGAAGATTCAATCTAGTAAATAAGTTAATACACATACAGTTGCTTCCAAAATTTTGAGTCTACTTACTATGTTTTTATTATAAATTTCAATTTTGACAATTTTTAAATCCTTAATTATACAATCAAAAATTATAAATTTCATATATATTATATCTTAATCTTGTTTTATTTATTATATTTTTTTCAAAAATTTTGGATATGTAATTTTTAAAGTTTTATTATTGTTAAAAATTTTTTTCTTTATCAAATTTTTACTTTTGATGAATTTTAATTGGCTGTTATTGTAAATTATATAATAATTAATGAAAAAATAAAAATATTTAACAATAATAAAATCTTAAAATGTATTAATAAAAATTTTTTTGAAAAAATATAAGAAATAAAATAAGTATTAAGATATAATATATATAATTTTTATAATTTTTGACTATATAGTTAATGATTTAAAAATTGTTAAAGTTGAAATTTATAATAAAAACATAGTAAGTGGACTCAAACTTTTGAAAGCAACTATATATAAGACCAATTTGTAAACAGATCTGCTAACTATATAAATATTGCTATTTATAATTGATATTAATCACCAGCCCCTAGTTAAGTCCATTTTATTTTTAGAATGATGTGTAGATTTAACTAGGACAAACTGTAATGAGTTATCATTAATTGACATGTATATAACAATATATAGTTTATATAAAATGATTAATATCATGCCAAGGATACTAGTATCCAAGATTAAGTTAATTCTTAATAAAGGCTTACATCTAATACTAGTTGTAATTTAAAAGTTAAAAAAAAAAATAATAATAATTAAGGATTTAAAAATTGATAAAATTGCAATTTATAATACAAATATAATAAGTGGACTCAAACTTTTGGAAGCAACTATATACTATAAATTTTGCAAATTATTTATATTTCTTTTTGAGAAACAAAATTTATAGCTCTTTATTTTAGTAGAGACAAAATTTAAAAAATATTATAAATTAATAATTTTTTTTTTTTTAATATAACCCTTTGTCAGGCTAGTTATGTGTACTTTATTAAACAATTGTAAGCTGTACATTGTATATATAATGCTAAAGCTAAATCTCTAACTAACTCACTTATCAAAGTCTTATATTTATCTAGGACTCTTAGTATAACTTCGGGAGTAATTTATCATTCTGTTAGTAGTTTAGGTGAAAATCCTTCCAACTTCTAACATTATCACTTGCAGGTTACTACTGCATTTCATTGTACGATGTTCTGACAAGAATCAAAACCCCATTCACTTTATCCCATATCTAATCCCGTTTCTTACAATTTCTATAAGGTTCTTATTTTTATTCTTTTTCACTTCTTCTTTTTGTCTTATGCTTGTATAATCAGAATTATCTTGCGGATCTTACCTTCTTGCTTCCTGGGCCTTCTTATATTTTGCTTTTCTATCAATTCTTTGTTCTTGTTTCTATTCAATAATCTTTTCATATCTTACGTTCCAAACTTGTTTCAAATCTGGTTGCAAACCTTCTTTTGTACTTTTAGAATCCATTTTTTTGTCATTTGTCATTGTTTTTAGCTTCTTTCCATAATAGTTTAGATTAGCAGCTTCTTCAATTGCATTGCTTTCTACTAATCCTATGCAAAAGTTAAAAGTGCTTGAACCAGTTTGTGAAGCTGATTCTATTAGTCTGGAGGCCATTTATCTAATTTACATTTTTCTTGTCTATTGTCAACTACTAGTTGTGCCATTTTTTCATTTGCTTTTCTCTTACGTTCTTGATACAACTTATCGAATTCTTTGAGAAAAGTCACCAATCCTTTTTGCCATGCTGCCAGGATCTCAATCTTATGACCAGGATATTCTAATAAGTATTCTATTGTTTCTTGATACTGATTACATGCTATATATCTTGTTCACTAGTATAGATCTGGTCTTCTTATTACTAGCTTGCTTAAAGTAGATAGTTCATCATTAATCAATTTAATCAGAAAACTTCTTCTCTGTGAGCTTTTGAAGGAGGTATCTCATGTATTTTCATCTTTTATTCTATTCCATGCCAGATCCCATAAGTAGGTTTGATGCTTATAAACTTGATAATGCCATTTTATTTCTGTCCTGTGTTGCTGTGTCCATGATAGAGCCGTTGACCTTTTATTAATTTGCTTAATGAACTATCGTATTGAACTGTCTACTACTTTTTCTTGCCATATAGTTTCTGTAAGTATCTTACTTGATTTGAGACTCTTCCATTCTATCACTGATAGCTTTAATGCCTCTTTGACCAGTCGGTCTGCTTCTTCATTCCATAAATTATTAGAGTGGGCTTTAACCTTAATCAAAGTTAGTTGGATATGCTTTTTCTTTACAAGATCTAGCATCCTCATCTATAATGACCAATTCTTTTCTTTTAGCCATCTTTTGTGTGTTATCTTTGGATCTTCTTTTTCTAGCTTTTTCCATTTAGAGATGCAGACTTGACTATCTATGAAGATTTCAACAGTACTATCTATCAGAGCTACTAAAGCTATTGTAACCAGTACCACCAGTTTTGCCCTTGTGGATGAGGGCCAGTTTTTGACTCCTGTTTGGAATTTACTTCCTTTTCCAGCTCCTTCTGTTTGTATCTATGCTGTATCCATTTTTGTATTTTCACTTTCATGATCAGTTAAGAATCTGTCGGAGTAGAAGGTCAGCTTCTCCTGTGATCCTTGATTACATTGAAGAATTTCAAGTAGATGGTCTTGATATATTCCTTGCTTAACATTGTCTCTGAGTATTTCTTGTTCCTAGTTTCCTATTAATACATGTTCCATTTTTTCCATTTGATCATTTGTTGAATCTTGGGTTTCTTAGATTATATTTTTAATCATTATACTATCTAGTTCCAATAGGGAACAGGAAACTTTTAGTGATTGTGCTCTTCTAGTATTTTTTTTATGGTTTAAGAATGGTATAGTATAGACTAAATCTGATTCTATTTCTATATTATATTCATTTCCATTTCTATTGTTTAGTGAGCATCTTGCATATTTGGTAAGCACTGTTTCTAGACCATCTTTTGTTTTCTGGTAATTGAAATAATGAAATATTATAGTACCTTGGCTGTTTTCCTGCATCATTTTTCCCATACTATTTGTTGATTTTCTTTCTGGACAACTATCCAGGTTTTCTTTCGTTTATCTCTGACAGGTTCAGGTTTAGTATATTTTGGTAATCTCATTTCTTTCTATTCCTTTTTCCAAGATATTGTAAGGTCTTCTATACTTTCTTTCACTATGGTTTTTTGTAGGGTATTATACCATTCTGGGATAGGATCTTTGCTAGTGTGCTGGATAATTTGAATCATTCTCCAGTTTTTAAACTTTGTGGGGTTTTGGTTTAGTAGCTGGTCTATGTACATCAACCTGTTATTTCATAAAGATGATATTGCCTTTCTATATTCTTCTACTATTAGATGTTCTTGAATTGGACTATTGCCTCTAGTCCACTTGAAAATATCATTCTACTTTCAACTCTGGAAAGTTAGTCCCAGGTCTTTAGTTAACTTTAGAACTTGCAATGTGAAATTTCTTTTATCATTGAGGTGATCTAGGAATTTACATGAAAGAAGATTGTGGGGTACCCAGTGCTTAATCTATACTTGTTTCAATCTGATAATTGTCATAAGCCCTGCTGGACCTTGATTGTTTATTCTATTACAGAGTTTGGTTATTTGGCTTTCTTTTTGGAGCATTCATATACTTTTAAGATTGTGTATATTTGGATAGTGAATCATGCTGTTAGAAATAGATCTATATAAGGCTACTTTATTCTTGAAAAGCTTATGATATGCTGCTATCAAGTTATTGCATATTTTTCAAGACAATATGCTGTACTGCATTCTAAACTCTATCCTTGGAATCAATATTCTATTTAGTATATAAAGGACTTGTTTATAAGTCATTTTCTTGTTTTTGAGAACTCTTGTAACAGTATTGATTTCTTTTAAGATTCTTTCTTTGAGTTTGATTGTAGTTTTCAGATTGCCTGTCCATATTCCTAGGAATCTTGCTTATTCTTTTCTATCTAACTCTCTAACCACTTTTTTATTGATTCCTGCATGAACTTCTTCTGGATATTGGTTAGGATTATTAATAGTAACCAAAACTGACTTGTTGTTGTTAATCTGAGAGTCATTTGCTTTGTAAAAGATCCTTGCTGTTTCTAGGATCTTTTCCATATCTTCTTTGGATCTTGCTATCTATATGGTATCATTCATGAAAGCTATGGCTGCATGTCTTGATTCTAGCTTCTTAGTAGTAATATTATTTAGATCGGAGTTCCATGAGACTTCCATTTTGTATCCCTGTTCTATATCTTCTTGGATTTTGCACAACAAAGGGTCATAGAAAATTCTCCACATCAGTGGAAAAATTGTTTCACCTTGATCTATTCCATCTCCTGTCCTTATTGGTTCCATGAGATCATTCTCAAATATTACTTTGAACTCTTTATTTTGGAACAGGCTCATTATAATCTTGATAAAACCTTTGGATGTCTTGATCCTTTTCATTGCTTTAACTAGCATTTCAGGCTAATGGTATCATATGCCTTGGCTGTGTCTTGAAAGAGTATCCACAGCTCTTTTTTATTTTCTCTTGCATCTTCACAGATGTT
>CAJVPT010003379.1:0-15388 GCA_910592055.1 Acaulospora colombiana
GGTTCAAGTGAAGCAAGAAGACTATCCCAATCAGGCAGATTCCTTTTGAGAAGAGGTTGTTTTTATTTTTGGATTTTATTGATGGGTCTTGAATTGTCCTCTTTTCCAAATCATTCTTCCCCTTTACCCTTTTAACTTAGCAATTCATTGGTTTTCGGGCAATCAACAGTGACAAATTGTTAGCAATGATCCTGATAGATAGAGGTTATTACTAATCTATTAGGGAAGTAAAATATTGTTCCCAAAATCAGACTTAGAGTATTTTTGTATGAAGACGAGTTAGTCACTTTATGAAAGTCTGTAAAATATTATAAATTCATTTTCAATTTTTAAATAAAAACATGCCATTGTGGCATGATTGTGGGTTAAAAAAAAAAAAAAATCTTTTATAAAACCAATGATTTCCAAATAAATGACAACAAATCAGTCCTGGTTACTATTAACAATTCTAATTGCTATTCAGAAGAGATAAAAGCAAGTACTGAAGAAGAAGTGATCAAAGAGCTTGATAGAATAGAACAGGCTAGATTCTTAGGGATTTGGATGGGTAATCAAAAAACAGCAATAGAACTTAAAGAACGAGTGCTTAAAGAGATCAATATAGTCACGAGAGCCCTTAAATATAAGAAGATAATGGATAAACAAGCTTTCTATATTCTAAATAGAGTATTAATACCTAGAATAGAATTTAGAATGCAACATAGTATATTGTCCTAGAAAATATATAACATCCTGACAATGGCATACAGAAAACTTTTCAAGAATAAGAGTGGTTTGTACAGATCTATGCCCAACAGTGTAATTCACTATTCAAAGATTCATAATTTGAAAAGTATCTGGATACTACAAAGAGAAAGTCAAGTGACAAGACTTTGCAATAGACTAAATGATCCCAGACCAGCAGGAATCACATTAATTATTAGACTAAAACAAGCACAGATCAAAAATTGGGAACCACTCAATTTATTAACCTGCAAATCCTTAAGTTGCTTAACAGACAAAGGCAACTTCATACTCCAAGTAATCAGAATTGCTAAAGATATAGAAATAATATTTCATAGTTGGAAATGATAAGATATCTTTGAATAAAAAAAGGAAAACATTTGAATCAGAGAATATTTTAAATTAGAAAAATATAAAAAAGTCATACCATTACTTAGAAATAATTAACTGATGTATCTGGACCAGCTGATCAATCAGGAAACCAAAAAATAAGAGACTGGCGAATGCTTCAGCTCCTGCAAGATACAAATAAAGGACCTATACCAGAATGGTTCCAAATTATAATTAAAAATCTCTCAGAAGAACAATTAAAGCAGCTTATAAGATCTTGAAGAGAAAATTATATGAAATGGGAACCAGAATACTCCAAAATAGAATCTAATTGAGACAAGCAGAAAAAATAGTGGATAGTGATAAGAAGCAAATAACTTGGGGAAAATTTCAATGTAATCTCAAATCTAAAGAAAAGTTAATCTTTTATTCTAATGGATCATTTATTAATCATGGTAAAGAAGAAATGAATATGGGAGCAGCTTGGATTCAGATTGGTAAAAATGGAAGAAAAAGCAAGTTCCAAACAGGAGTAGACAAATGATCCTATCTATAAGAGTGGAATTGGTAGCAATTATAACAATACTCCTAGTAGTTTCAATTGAAAGCACAGTGGAGATTTTTACAGACAGTCAAGCATACATTTCTAAGTAGAAATTTTTAGAAAAAGAAGATCCAAGAAGGACACACAAGAGATGGCTCAAAAAAAAAAACTGGTTCCTCTGGGTACACATAGTAGAACTAATAAAGAAGAAAAATATAGATTTAAAGCTTACAAAAGTCAAAGTATATTCAAATGATCCTTATAATGAAGAAGCAGATATCTTAGCTAAAGAAGCTCTAAAATTTTCTCCAATTGAATAAAAAGATCTCACCTTACACAAAATTATTATTGAAATCAAGTGGCAAGGAATAACTCTAAATAATCCAATTGGGCAGTTTATTAAGAACATTAATAATAAGACAACAGTCTATTATTGGATACAACAAAACAGAACTGAGAAAAAATAGAATTAGTAGATTTCAGAACACCAGACTTATATATGGAACCTAGTATGGAAAAGAGTTAAAGATGGGCATATGTGGAATACATCTTTTAAACAATCCTAACAAAGAAGCCTTCTAATTAAACTGGTCAATGATGAGCTACCTACACTAAGTAAGTTGGCTATAAGAAGACCAGATTTATATAAACAAGTGAGATGTATTGCATGTTGCCAACAAGATGAAATTATAGAATATTTGCTAAAATGTTTAGCCTATAAGAATCAACTAAATGAGACATGAAATAAAGGAGTAGTGAAATCATCAGAGCTAATAAGGAAAAAAAAGAAAGAGGCTGAAGAGAAAAATCCTAGATTAATTATTAATAACCGAGAAGAGTTAGAAGAATTTGACAATTGGATCTCTAAAGTAGTAAAACAGACTTCTAAACATGCTAAGTTTTGTACTGGCCTTATAAGAACAGATATTATCCAAGAAATAGCAGACCTAAAATGTCAAGGTAAATGCATAGGAAGAATAGCAAGAAAATAGATAATAAAATTGCAAAGAAGAGTCTGTAATCAAGTCCAAAAAAAAGTCTGGAACAAGAGATGCAAAAAGGTAATTGAGTAGAAAAAAACACAAGAAATTGGTAAAGAGAATAAGACAAAAAGACCTCCATGTCTTTCAAGCTGGAAAACTGTACTCCTGAAGAAAAAAGAGTCACTACCTGAAGAAGAAAACCTTGAAGATGAAGGTCTCTGAGAAATTCTAACAAGAAGAGTGGAGTATGGAATAAAATAGTTGGGTTTTAATCTCTGTCAAATCTCACAGAGTAATCTGCAATAGTAACCTGCAGGCAATTAAGTTAACAGTTGGAAGGGCCTTTACCTGAACTATTAATGGAGCAATAATTCACTTCTGAAGTTACATTTAGAGTTTTAATAATTCTTTAAAATAGAGATGAGTAAGTTAGATAAAGACTTAGCTTTAGTGATATATTCTCTAATATAAAGTATATATATGTTTAATAAAGTACACATACCTAGCCTGATAGAGGGTATAAAAAAAAAAATAATAATAATACACATCATTACTTTTTTCAATTATTTTTTATGGTTTTTTATATTCTGATAGCTTAATAAAATATACAATATATCAGCAATAATATATAAATTAGAAAAATCTTTATTTAAAGTTTGTTATAAAGTAAAATATTATTTTAAAATCCAATTTAGAAACTATTATTATTTATAATAAGTTAATTAAATTTATTTATAAAAGTTTAGTTTAATTTTTTTTAATTACTTACAGTTAGATAATAATGGATCCTTAAAGTATTTAGCATATAAAATTTTACAAATCACTTATGTCCCTTTTTGAGGAACAAAATTTATAGTTCTTTATTTTAATAGAGACAGAAATCAGAAAATACTATAAATTAATTATATAGATAATGGAGAACAATTATGAAAGTTTTTTTATAGTTATTAATTTAAAAATTATAATGTTTTCTAATAAAAAACATTTGACTTTTGTTCTTGCCTTTCTCTTTAGAAACCCATCTTTACAATCAAGTTAGATAATAATTTATTATTTTAATAAAAAAACAAAATATATATTTATCATAATAGAAAAAAAAATATTATAGCTAAATATTTATATCATATCTAATAAACTTGTCTTATATATAATAGTTTTTAAATTTGACCTTGAAAACAATATTTCACTTCAATAGGAATTTTTGATAAACACTCTTTAATTCCTATTATCATTGTTACCAATTTTTTACTACTATATATTCTATCAAACTATTGATTAAAGAAAACTATATAAGAAAAAGAAAATATAAAAAGAGAATAAATATATATAAAAATATATAAATACACTTCAAGAAAATGAAAAGAGAAAGAAAAAAAGAGAAAATAAAATTTGGTTTTTTCAAAAAATTCAACTTTTCAAACCTCTTTTCAATAAGATAAATTCTTTTGAAATGTGCTTTTTTTTTAGAATATATAGAGAGCTTGCATTTTTATAGTTTCTTTTTTACTATCTTTTAAACTATATTTTTTTTATCTATATCTTTAAATTTTATACTAGTCACTTAAAGTTCTCTTTATTTATCTTGCCTGAAAACTTATTGTCCTGATTATCATCAAACTAGAAAAAAGTTAACCTTAAAAGCTTTACTGGCTTGAATAATGGAAATAAAAAATTTCACTTAAAAAAATAATGGCTTAGGATATGTTTTCAAATTTTTTAATCTTATAATCTTAAAATTAAATAAATTCAAATGAAAAAGAAAAGAGAATTAAAAAACCAATTAACTATTGTTAATAAAGACTCTTTCCATTGATTCTCTGCTCACACACAAAAAAAATATTTGCAAGAAATTTTTTATTTCTTTGCTAATAAAGTCTTAACACTATCCCTAAACCAACTTAAAGTTTTACTTTAAGAGATACTCCTAAACACTTCCTCTTGTTTATATTCGTTTTCAAACAAAAACTTAGCTTCCTGTAACTTAGAAAAGTCAAGAAACACCTTCTCTATCCACAGCAAGAAAGTTCTAAAAGGAAGAAGAACTAATAGTATAGTACTTGAAGCCTTTTATATTGAAGCATATTTATAGAGGTTTTCTGCAGTGGAAGGTGGTGAACATCAAGCCATATTTAAAAGTGTCTGCCCACTGTTTCTTTCCTCTTATAGTCACTCAAAATTTTTTTTGGTTTTTTGAGGAATTTTGCCTACCACAGTTTGACCCTGAATTTTAGATGACACAATCTATTGTAAAATATGATTGACAGACATGAAACACGTTAATAGCTGAATGTAAACAGGCTCCTATTGGTTACCTCATGTGTTCCGATAATGGCATTGGTGATTGAAAGAGAAATCAAGGATACAAACTCCTCCACTCCTCCAAATGAAGTTTAACTGAAGCAAATAAATTATAAGGTCATTAGGATAGGCACTAAATTCCCTAGGTGGTGAAAAGGTGGTTATTTATTTAAGCTGAGGCCTTTAACTTCTTATCATTCTGGTCAGGCAAAGTATGTGAAGGAGGTTATTTCCTTATCCTGGTTAGGCTGTAAGACTGAAAAGCAGAGGAATATATAACACTGCCCTTCTCTAGGATTGAAAATGCATTTCTCCAGACATTGTGTAATGATATCATAATCGATGAGGGTTCCCATCCTTTACAGACCCTCTCACCATTACAAGGCAAAAAGATTGTTGGGGAATCTGGCTTTTTGGGTAATAAAAGATATATATCAGTAAAATTTCTTTAACTAGGTGTGGCTGCTGGAAGATATCGGGAGTTACACAACAAGACAAAAGCCACATAAGAACCTGGAGTCCACCGTTAGTCATATTCTTCTACGTGGGTGGATACAAAATCACGACCGAAAGAAAGGAAGCATTGAGTAAGACACTGAATCTGAATAGGCGATAAGTATCTTAGATGGTTACAAGAAAATAATCAAAAGCACAGATGGATAAGTTTCTCAGATAGTCAAGAAGAAGAAGAATATCCTAGAAGGGTTGGCTCCTAATGAGAAGAGGTTTTTAGCTGAGGTCCTTTGGAGGACATGGAGCATTTTAATTTTTTTTTTCTTTTCATTTTCATGTACGTGCATTTGCACATTTTTAGATATCTCCCTTTTCTTTTATTTTCCTTTCCCCTTTTGTAGTTTCTTGAATTCAGTTCCTTGGAGGATAATAAGCAGTAACAACCTGCTAGCAATGGTGGATAAGTTAGAAGGCTTTTTATTCAAAACTTAGTTCAGAGCAAAATATTGTTCCCAAGGTTGCACTTAGAGATCAAAGCTTTTTTGAAAATTGATGGCTATTGACGAGTATGTCAGTATAAGCTTTTAGTTTAACCATGATGCAATTACCCTATGTATCTTAATAAGTTTTCATATGATTAATAAACACATAGTACTGACCTGGCCAAGGGTTTAAAAAAAAAAAAATTAAAAAGCCAATTAACTTTTTCTATTATTAATAATATCATTAAGATATATGAATTGACTAGTAGGTACTTGTTTATATTCAGCTACTAATATTTTTCCTATCTATCAATTATATTTTGCAATAAATTGTATTATTCAAATTCAGGATCAAATTAAAATAGATAAAATTTTTCAGAAAATCAAAATTTTAGATAATTATAAGAGAAAAAACATAATAGGTAAACATCTTGAAATATAACTTGTTATTGTCATTACTTTTTACTGCATAAAATCACTATATACAATATATGTTTCAATATAAAACAATTTGAATATTATACTATTGTCTCTTATAAAACCTTCTTTCTATAGATAGAGAAGATAATTTTTGACTTTTCTGGATTATAGAAAATCAAGTTTTTGTTTGAAAACAAATATAAATAAATAAAAAAGTTTAGAAGTATCTTTTGAAATAAAACTTCAAGTTGATTTAGAGATAGTATTAAAATTTTATTGATAAAGAAATAAAAATTTTCTTATAAATATCTTTTTTATATATATTGTAAGCAAAAATCAGTAGAAAAAAGTAATTATAAAAATTTAGCTATATGTTATTTAAATAATAATATACTGTACTTTTGTTTTTTATAAATTAATAAACTATAATCTAACTTGATTATAAATATTATAAAAACAACAACAAAAAAAAAAAAAACTCTTTCCCACTCGCACCCAAATTCTTGAAAACTTCCTTTTATAATAACAACACAAAATATAGAGGAAAAACAAAATGCTCGCTAAAAGCCCCACAACATGTTAAGAAAGTCAGCAAGGGCAAGAGACCCATCAGTCAGCTACATAAGTGAACAACTTATTACCAGTAGTGGAAAAATCATTAAACCAACTTTGAAAACAAGACTGATAGGAAAGCTCGACCCCAAGCCATCAGTAAAGAAAATCAAGACCCGACCAAGCAATGACCAAGAATGAACCAACCAAGACACAGAACTCACCAAGAAAATGGATATAACAATGGAGACCATGGAAGAATAGGAAGAAGCAACAAGCGAGAATCTGGAGAAAGAGAAATGGATGAACCAAACAAAAACTCTAGAACATGACAGAGGAATGAGAACAACCTTCCCAATCACAGCGGAACTAACAATGGCCATGGAATCCACACAAAATATACCTGTCAACAACTACAACAATATCTTCAACCAAGAATACAGCTTTGGAAACCAAGAGGAAAGCCAAAATGGAAAACCAACCCAAACAACAATCAAACCAGGAAAAGTTTTAGTAAGCATGGAAGGAATACTGAACAACAATGACAAGGAAAAAATCCTCTTTGTCAAAAACAAATGGGAACACCTAAAGACCCTGAAAAATACAAGAATCGAAGCACCAATCAGTACACCTATGATCGCAGCTGTATTTGGAAACTACAATGAAGCACAGACTGCATGTACAATCAAAATCACTGAGAATGAAATTACCTTAACAATATTAGCAGCACAGATTGGCACAACTTAAAACCAAGCCAGATTTATCTGAATGTGGGACATCCCAAAAATCTTTACTAAATCAAACATAGCGGAACTTTTTGAGGACCAATCAACTCTAGAATACATAACTATGCAACCTGCAGATCCAGTTCAATCAGTTATCATACAATTCAAAACAAGTGGCAACTATGAAAAACAAGTCCAGAAATGGGTAATATATAAGGATACTATCTGTATAAGGGTATATCCTATGGCTAGAACCCATGAAACCAAAGAAAAAAGGAACAAACTTAGCATTACTCTGGCAAACCTCTCACAAGGCACAACAGCAGGTAACCTCCAAGAAATCCTTCAGCAAACCAATGGACAAGCATGTTATCTTCCACTGAACTACAAAAATCAAACTAAACACTTCGCCATAATATACTACGCCAACCAACAAGAGCTTACTCAAGCTCTAAAAATCATCCCCAAACTTTAAAACAATGACCTCAAATGGATCGATAAATCAATACAACTGTGTTTCTACTGTGGAGCATATGAGCACGACACACACTCCTGCCCCCAAAAAGAAGATCAACTTCCCCCCAGACCAAAACTCAATAGACTTGGCAGACCAAGACTCCCTCTCTCATATAGGAGAGAACCAACAATATACAGAAACCCAAATCAAGCCAACTAACAAACCAAGCAGGACCTAGTAGAATATATACCAGTGTCACGAAAGGAATCACCAGAGGTCCAAACAAAATGTAAACAATCCTTAACATCCTCAAACAACTCCAAACAGATATGCTTTCAGTTAAACGTCAAATCTATAACCTGGAAAGAAGAATCACGGCAGTAGAAATCGGCCCTGACACAAAATCCAAGGGACCAGCAATCTCAGAGGATGAGAATGAAGAGATGAGAAAAACCTCAATCTTCAGAACACCATTCCCTAAACACATAGACATCAGACAAACCCAAAACAGGATGAAGGAACAAATAAGTCAAATGGAATCCACATTGGTATCTACTATAAAAGAAGTAATAGAGTGCTTAAACTCCTCAAGTGGTTCTGACAATCCAACAACACCTATCCCCTACTGCCTCCTAAACAATTATGATTGAAACAACAAAGGATCTGAAAAACTGCAAGTAGCAGGAAACTGAAAATAGTCAAACAAATATAGAATACATGACATAGAAGATAGTACATTAAACGTAAGAGGCATAAACAACGAAACAGACTAGATATCACTCATAAAATATTATCAAAAACAGCAAATAGATATCCTAGAAATAATAAAAACCTGGCTCCCCCCAAACCACAAATGGCAAGACCCAGAATACAGATATATAATCTAGTTATCCACACCATAGGAACAACGCCATGGCACAGAAGTAAGTAAAATCATAAATCAAAAATGGGCTATCCATGTCTACAATATAGCAGAATGTGAAAACAGAAGACTTCAAATCGACCTAGCATTCAAAGGAAAGATTAAATATAGAATTATTACTATCTACAACCTAGCAAATATTGCAAACAAAAAATCAAAAACAAAACTACACATATAAGTGAAACAAAAAATACAAGAGGAAACAGCTGGAACATGTTTATAATAATAATGAATGACCTCAATAAAATAGCAGACAACAATCTGGATAGAACCTCAAGAAAGGTTAGAAGCAACAAAACCAGAGACATCATTGACACACTGTCTGTCATCAATTTCGTGAACATCTTCAGATTCAATCACCCTTCTCAAAAAACTTCACCTACACAAGGCCAGTATCAGAATACAGCAGCAGGATAGACTATATCTGGGTGTCACAATCCCTAATACTACACATAATAACCACAGAACACACATCAGTCACCACAACAATAGAAAGTGATCACAAAATAGTCTCACTATACATGAGTATACCACACACATCCTGGTCAAAAATAGCAAATAGGAAAAACTGTCAGAAAACACAAATAGATTTCCACAATTCTATAGATAAACAATGGGCATCATTTAAAGATCGATCAGAAGAAGGAGCTAAAAACCTCCAGATAACAGAAAAAGACACATCTAGCTCATTATAGTTGGCCCTCAAAGAGATGCTTCTACAGACAGCAAAAAGAATACTAAAAATGAAAAGAAGAAACTGGAATACTCCACCAATCAGCAAAAACTAATACAAGAGCTATAGGAAACAACAATTAACAATTGGTAAACTGTACAGAATTTACAAGAGATGGCTTATTAATAAACAAAATCGGAACAGCAGCCTCAAGGCGGAAATAAAGCAGCTGGTACAAGAAATCAACAACGAAATTGAAAGAATCAAAACTCCAATACTTCAAACAAATGATATCCCAGGGAAAAGGGTAGAAATGCATAACTATCTGGCAGAAATCAGAGAGCTATGGCAGGAAGAAACCAGGACTTCAACAGCAATAATCAAGAAAGAAAAAGAAAGAATTATCAGAGAAAGAACATATCAGCAATATCAAGCTCTCCAAAACTACGACCAAAACGATGATAAACAGCATTCTAAATAGACAATCAAGGAAAATCGACACATTAAGACTTATCGAGAGAACAGAAAATAACGAGATTGACATAATCACAGATCCAGAAACATTCAAAGGGAAAATAAGATCCTACTTCAAAAAATGGATGGAAGCAAGACACACATTAGATATAAAGGACTTTCCAAACTAGCACGAACAATATAGAGTGAAGAACAACATTAAAGAAGAATGGTAACAAAACTGTACAAAAAATTCAACACTCAGGAAATCAAAGAAGCAATCAAGTTCAAAAAAAAACAAGTGCACCTGGCCCCTCAGAAATTACATACAAACTCCTTCAGCACCTAGGCACTAATAGCATTAAAGCACTCAAACACCTTTTTGACAGAATACTAGAAACAGGAGAAATTCTGACAGAATAGAAGGAGGGCAATATATATCCAATCCCCAAACCAAAAGAATGGATGAGAAACATAAACATAACATAAACAATAATACTACTAGAAACAACCAAAAAAGTCTTCATGAGTATATTGGCAAACAGGATCATCAACAGCTGCACAACCAACAAAATCCTTTTCAATAACAACTGGGCAGAATTATCTGAAGGCAGTATGCAACAACCAATCCATATCTTGAATGATATCATGGAAGAAGTGAGAGAATCCAAGAAAGAGACTTGGATTTTCAGTCAAGATATTAGCAAAGCATACGACTCTATAAACAAAGACAAACTAGTTAGTGCCCTCCAGAGAATCAAAATTTCACAGAGCATAATCAACATCATCACAGACACACTCACAGATAGGAAGAACAAGATAATAACAGCACATGGTTTGCCGATGAATACCTAATAAAGGATGGAATAGACCAAGGTAATACAATTTCCCCCCTACTGTGGAGAATCTTTTATGACCCACTACTACAAGAAGTAGAAGACCAACACAGGGGTTACAAAATGGAAGTAGAGTGGAACGAAGACCTATCAATAACACACGATACTGAAACCAAGACTTATTGAAAAACATGCAAGATAACATCCACAGCATTTATGGATGACACAACCTGGTACACAAAAAATCAAACAGACATGCAAAAAATTCTGGATACAGCAACAGAATTCCTCAAGATAAACAATATTCAAGCCAACGGAGAGAAGTTATCATTGATATGCATAAATGCCCCTGAAAAGAATAGAAAAACTGGTGTCCTCTTAGCAAATACACAAGTCCTACCCCTGAGAAAGGAGGAAATCACACGAATACTGGGAGTCTAAATAACTGAAGATGGAAAAAAAAAGTACCAGAAACAATTATTAAATGACAAAATCAATACACACATGAGTATTCTAGCATGGAAAAAAGTAACAGACAAGCAAACTCACTACATTATCAATCATATTTTATATCCAACTATAGAATACCTTTTCAATAACATGTCCCTATCAAAACAAGAATGTGATAAAATCAGCAGGAAAATAAACAAGGTATACAAGTACAAAATAGGCCTATTCACAATAGCCCCCAACTGTATACTCTACGCAGACTTCGGATATAAAATATTCAACCTGTGGGATAGACAAATCTTAATACAAGGGAAAAACTTGGTCAACAGACTGAATGGCTCAGACACCTGTAGTACAACAACCTTCATCAGACTACAACAACTATAAAACAACTACTGGTCTGTCACATCAATTCTAGAAAACAAACTATCTTTCTGAACACGCAAACGTAGCAATCTAATCAATGATATCCTGAACACTATAAAAGTCAAAGGAATCACACTTATGCTCTCAGACCATATCATGATCAGAAAACCCCTCAACAAAGAAGGACTGCAATCAAAATAGTAATGGCTGAAGAATGGTACGACCAATACAGACAGGTCCTCCGAAAAAGGGAAATACTGTTCATCAAGCAACTTCTCAATGACAACCTCACAAGGATCCTTACATGGCAACAAATAAGAAACAAACTAGGAAGACAAGGAAGAAACCCACAATGGTACCAGGACCTAAGAGAAAGGATATGCAAGGACCCTTCAACCAATGAATATAATAACATTAAAATACTCATTTCCAAAGGAACCAAAAACATTTTCTCCACAAACACACAGATCACTCCTACATAAGGCAAAACAACCATCAAATGGATGGTGACAAAAAGAAATGGTACTACAACATTGTTCAAGAAGAAAAAACATCTAAACCAGAATGCCGTAATAGCTAACCACATGATCAAGCAAGACCAAATATCGCCCCTACATAAATGCAAGGGCTGACTCTTAAATGATCCAAACTTAAGGGAACAATACAAAGATCAACAACAATGCATATCTCAATTATTACTAAACCAATCAATCAACATACTGGTTCAAAGAAGTTCAAAATCAGTACAACCCACCAATTACTCTAACAATATCAAAAGTACACAAAAACCCCAACAACCATTTCAAGAGCAACTGCGCTCTTCATTTAAAGGAATAGAGTCAGCACTAAGAGAAATCGACAAAGCACCAGACCTTCAAACACCTTCTTCAATAATCTATCTCGACCCAATATCTACAACCATAGCACTCCTCAAGACAAGACTAAAAACAAGTGACCGGAAAATAAAGGAACTGACAGACATAGCCATAAGGATCCAGCAATATAATGACTTATATATATATACAGATAGATCCTTTACTAGATGATCAACAAGAAGCAGAATGGGATTAGGCTGAATTATTCAAACAGAATTAGGTTGAGACCTAGAGAATTTCAAGCAGAAACACAATATACGCCATCATTCATAAGAGCTGAGCTAACAGCAATACTAACAGCCATCAGTACAGTTAGTTCAGACAAATAGATAAAAATTTTCACAGACAGCCAAGGTGCAATAAACTCTATTAGAAATAATCAACAGGAAAAACAAGGAAGCATAAAACAAAAGAAAGACAAACAAATCAAAAACTAACAGATACAATTACAGAAATGTTAGAAACAAAATGAATTCACATACAATGGATCAAAGTCAAAAGCCACTCGGGCATAACCGGAAATGAAAGAGCAGACAGACTCGCCATCACTATATACGCAGACCCATACAAGGATATAATAACAATATAGGAAAAACAGTCAACCAAGAGTACCATTTCAACTAGATGGAACCAGTTCTTTATGGATCTCCCCTTTAAAACACTTGGAAAAACAATAATCAAAACTAAGTGGGCAAGCAAATGGTGAGTACTACAAAGAACAAACAATTGGCTCAACAAAGAAAAATCCAAGGAAATAGACTGGGAGCTTACACTGGAAATGCTATCACCCACAAAAATCTCATTACTACAAACTGACAGTGAAGACCATAGGGATAGAACCTTCAGAATTAAAACTTGGATGAATGAACACCCAACCATGTTCAAACTTAATACCAGAATGCACATGTGTATACCAGCCCTACATGCATGATCTACAAAAAACATGTAGAAACCAATTTGCACCCCTTCATATGCGAGACAAACTCAGAAAGACTAAGAAAAAAATACATAATATTCCTAACCAAGAAATATGCATCCTGTGTAAATGGAACTCAACAATCAGAACCAATACAAAACAAGTGGAAACACATACAGCTAAGAAAGGGACAAGGAACAGGAACAGAAACTTAGAACCTAACAGACTGGGAAGACATCATAAGGGGAGTAATCACATACCGGATAGTAGAAAAGGCCACAGAGATTACCCAAAATCTAATCGAAGCAAAGAATACCATAAAAAAAGCAACAAACAGATTTTGGCAGGAAAAAAGGAAGGTCTGGAGGCTACGCTGTGACATAGTCTTCACCTGGGAAAGAGAAAATAAAATCACAAGAAAAATAAAACGCAATAACCCAGTGAGAGATTACAATACATACACTCCACCCTCAATCATGGAGAAACATCTTTTACAAACTTTTAAACTCTTGTATATTCAATTAATCAACTCAAGTATGACTAATATCCTAAACAATAGTTTCTTCCTATACACCCTGTTCACACTTAAAATCAGTGTTAGTGGAGTCATAACATGCTAATATCTATAAATATAGACTGCAGTAAGTCACAGGGTTGACAACTTAGCTGTTATACTGAGCCAATAGTCTTTTCACCTTCATAAATGTATTTTTCATCACAATTAAATTTGTGTTAAAGGAATATTAATGAGTAAATAAAGGTTAAATGGCATGATTTTAGCAGTACTTAAAAAAAAAAATAATAATAATAAAATAAATATTATAAAAAAAATTAAATATATTTTAATTTTAATAGTTTTATTCATTTTTTGTTTATAATCTTTAGAATTTAATCTACAATAATCAATTAATTTTGATCAACACAACTCTTTCCACTGATCCTTTGATAGCTAATGATAGATTACTAAAGTATTTAATATATAAAATTTTGCAGATTACTTATGTCCCTTTTGAGAAACAAAATTCATAGCTCTTTACTTTAATAGGGACAAAAGTCCAGAAATGCTATAAATTAATGATTTGAAAATGAAGAACAATTGTGAATAGTTTTTAAATAGTTATTAATTTAAAGTTTTTAATGTTTCCTAGTAAAAGGCTTTTGATTTTTGTTTTTATCTCTCCTTTTAGAAATCTATTTTTACTAACAGTACATAAAAAAGATATTCACAAGAAGTTTTATACTTCTCTACTAATAAAGTCTTGACACTTTCCTTAAACCAATCTGAAAGTTACCTCTAGAAGTTACTCTCACATCTTTCCTTTTATTTACAATTACCTTCAGACAAATTGAACTCTTATGGTTAACAAAGTTCAGTTCTTACCTTTACTACCAATAGTATAAAAGTTTTTAAAGGAAGAAGGACTATCAGTAAAGTAACTGTCACCACTTTCTTGAAGTAGAGAAACAAGAGGTTTTGTTCTAGTTAAAGAACTTATTTTTTTTCTTTAACTAGTTCTATGATCTTTAAGAGCTTCTATTTCATGACTTTTTAAGGAATTTTGCCTATCCAGCTTAATCTTGAATTTTTGAATAGCACAAATTCCACTAATTTTGATTGATTGATATGAAGCATGTTAAACAAGATTAATAAACAAGCTTCCATTGATTACTTCACATGTCTGAATGCATTTTCTCAGTCCCATAAGAACCTGGAATTCATCATAAGTTATTTGTGTCTAGTGCAGATGGATACAGGATACAATATAACATTATTATATCTTGAAATACAAAAAAGAGTTTTTTTGACTTAGATTAACTGTTCAGTTATAATAAAAAAGAAGAACTCGACTATTTATAGTGATGGCGAGTCTGTCTGCTCTTTCATTTCCGGTTATGCCCGAGTGGCTTTTGACTTTGATCCATTGTATGT
>CAJVPT010003380.1:0-15385 GCA_910592055.1 Acaulospora colombiana
ATTATCAGGGAGGTATCTTATCTATTAAGTCAATACTACAGAATAGTAGAGAATATGAGAAAGCCATTCCATCACTCCGTAAGTACAAGATTATGTTCCTAGATCAAATCATCAATTCAACTATGATGACACTCAAGGAATGGAGAACAATCTAGATTCTTTTCAACAAATACAAAGGTCCAATTCCCTCTTAGTATAAAAAGATCTGAGAAAAGGTGACAGAGAATCATGACCTTCTAAGAAAGTCATTGCATGGACTAGACTGGACAGGCTATAATATCCAAACTGAAGCTTTCCCAGTTTATCCAGATAGAAGAAAAACATACTGGGTAGCCTGCTCTAGCTCTGCAATGGATAAATTGGAAAAGACATCATTCTTGAACAACAAAATTCAATTTGTTCTATACCAGTTGATATACAACCCTACTAGTAACTATACTCTACTCTAACCAGATAGCGTATCCCAAGTAAAAGAAGTAGGCATATCACAAGTTCATCTTCTACCACAGCTAAACAAACATAAAGATTTGAGAAAAGGGAAACAAGTCCTCCTATTTGGCAATCCTACAGATTGGCATATAGCTATAAGACAATATGTAAGAACTCCACTAATGTCTAGATCAGAAGTGAAAATTCAGGTAGAAAACTGGGAAGCCATGCTAATAAGACAAGCTATTCAATCAAATGAATATATAGATGAACTTATAGATGTCCTGAATTATAATAAAAGAAGTATAACAACTCAGTTTACTTTCTATATTGATAAATCATATAAAAAAGGGACAAAAAATAGTGAGCTTGAAATGGGTTTGGCTTGGGTTCTAGTAGAAGACAATAAAGTTGTGAAGCAATTCTCAGCAGGGGCATCAATATGACTATCAGCAATCAGAGCAAAAATATTGGCTATTCTAACTGCAATATATACAGCTCCTTGAAATACAATAGTCTTAATATTCTCTGACTATAATACTTCAGTTAAGACATGGAAGTCCATCAGTGCACAAGTGGAAATATCAATAAGAAGATGGACAAAGACTACTAATTGGCCATTATGAAGTAGAATAAAAAATTTAGTTAAAAAGAAAGATCTCATCTTGGAAATTATAAAGGTCAAAGCCTATGGAATTGATAAGTTCAATAATCAAGTAGATCTGCTTGCCAAACAAGCTAGACATGAAAATCCAATAATCTGGTATCAACTACCAGAGTTAGAGACAGTTCTGACAATAGCCATATGAAGAGAGCACATGATAAACATCAATATTAGAGAATTTGTCAAGACATTTAACAAGAAAAAGATAGAAAAGGATTGGACAACACAGAAAAGGATTCAAGAACTGTGGATTCAAAATGACAAAATTATAGACTGGTTGAACTTCTAGAATCAGTTCAATCCATCCAACAACTTTGATATCTCTTTCAAAGATAATAAAGACAAAAGCTTCTTAACTAACTTAATCCATAATGAACTTCCAGTATTACAGATATTGAAGAAAAGGAAACCAAATATTTATACTATAATGACATGTCCAGTATGTGAACTTCAAGAAGAAACTTTAGAACACTTGTTCGAATGTTTAGCCACTAAAGAAATCAGAAAGAATATATGGAGAAAAACAAAAAAAAAGATCAACCGATATATCAGTAAAGAAATTAAAAACAAAGAAGAAGTCCACCCTGCAATCAATAACTGAACAAGTAAATGGTTGAATGGAATTCAGTGATCTGATAAAAGCCTTTTCAACACTATTTATAGATACATAGAAGAGAACAAAACTATTTCCTTGAAGAATTATCTCAAAGTTCAACTCAAGATTTCCCCAACAGTTATACAAAGCATAATTGGTAAGCTTTGTTATAAAATGAGGAAAAATTTCAAGAAAGACATATGGAATAGCCACTGCAAAAAAGTTATAGAGTGGGAAAAGAAGTAGAATATTACTGAAAAGGACAAACGAATCAAAAGACATGGGTATTGATCCATCATACAGGTCATACAAGAATAGGAAGAAGAACTCATACTTGTAGAGAATTTGAAACAAGAAGTCTCTGAAAGAAAGGAGGAAACGAAGTATATAGAAATCATCAAGAATTGGATTTGTTATAAAAAGAAATGGTTTGGTTTGTAACTGCAGTTGGAATTTAGAATGATCTACAGTAATAACCTGTAGATAATGATTTTATTAACTAAAGGATTTATCCAAGTTAATAAAGGAGCGAAATATTATTCCCTAAGTTGCATCTAGAGAAATAGTTTTTCGACGATGGGTAAGTTAGTATGAGAAAGTCCAAATAATTTGTAAATATCTGATATATATACAATAAAGACAAGCCATGCTGACCTGACTGCGAGTTAAAAAAAAAAAAAAAAATTTAAATCTAAAGTCAAAAAATATTTCTGAAGAAAATATATTAGTTAAAAATTTTTTTATTAAAATGAAGCCAGATTAATTTAAACATATTTAATTTAATTAATTAAATTAAAGCAGTTATAGTTGATATACTTTAAAACAGATTCAAAATATATCAAATCAGTTTCAAATTGTTTTTGTATTCAATCCAAATGAATTCAGATTTGGATCAGATCGAATCAAATCAAATTCAAATTTGAATCGAATCAGATCAAACTGTTATAGTTTCAAATCAGATCAGATCAGTTTAAAATGAATCGGATCCATATCTGATTCATATTTATAAAAACCAGATCAAATCAAATCTAGTTAAAATCTGATCTGATTTGATCCATTGTGATCACTAATTGTTATTATTTTTAAACTGATTTATATTGTTATTACTATTATTATTGTTATAGAGTCTCCTAAAATCATTGTTATTGTTTTCATTGTTGCCATTGTTGTTATTGTAGTATAACTTATAGTTATATTACAAATGTTCAACTTTTTTATGGTTATTGTAGATATGAATTTCTTTTTTTTTTTTTTGTATACCCATAGCCAGGCTAGATCATGAGTTTATTAATCAATTGAAAACATAAGTACATTTTCATTCGAGCAGCATGATACATACTACAACTAAACTATTCTTCTAATCTAACAAACTCATCATAAGCATAAAAGCCTCTAAGTTCGGCCTTGGGGACAATATTTTGCTCCACAGTGTCTTTGGGTAAAGACCCTCCTAGTCCACTGCATCATTACCAGCAGGTTGTCACTGCCATATGTCGTACCAAGCTACTGGATTATAGGAAACTACAAAAGAATAGGTTGAAAAAAGGGAAGGAGAATATCTAAAAATGTCTAAGTAGACTACAAAAAAATGAAAGAGTAATAAATGAAAAAAATTATTTCCAGCTTCCTCCAAAGACTTGCTTCCCAAGACCTCTTCTCAATAAGAAATACCCAATTGAGATATCCTTTCTTTTCCTAATCCTCTGAGGAACTTATCTATTCTTGATCTTGATTTCCTTCTTGTATACCATCTGGGTAGACTTATCGTCTAGTGGGAGCCTTTACTTCCAGGACACACTTGGTCTCAACCTTCTTTGGGCAGTAATTTTTTATTCACCTGCGATAAAAAGGTGACTTATGATGGACCTCAGGTTCTTATGTGGCCTAGTAGGGACTAGGTCATGTTGTTTCAGTATGATACTTTCTAGCAGCCACGCCTAGTTAAAGAAATTTTACTGGTGTATATCTTCCATTGCCCAAAATAGTCTTTCCCCAAAGATCTTTTTGCTTCACAATGGTGGGAGAGTACCAGAAGAGCAATGGGGATCCTCGTCAATTGCGATATCCTTCAACAACTTCTGAAGAAATGCATTCTCAACTGTAACCAAAGGGTTGAAGCTTAGCATGAACTAGAGACCATTTGGTCTTATTGCCTGACCAGGATAAAAAGGAGACCTTGATCTTAAACTTTGCCTAACCGGAATGATAGGAGAGAAAAACCTCAGCTTGAACAAATAGCAGCTTTTTCACCACCTGGGGACTTGTTGCTTGTATCTTATTGACCTCATAGAACTTGATCTGTAGGTTAACCCAATTGGAGGAGTGGGGTGGACATGAGGTACCAATCAACTCTTTCTATCACCAATGATGTCATCAGAACACGTGAGGTGACCAATAGGAGCTTGTTTATATTCAGTTACTAACATGTTTCATGTCAATCAATCAGATGCCAGGTGACATTGTGCTACCAGAAATTCAGGGTCAAACTGGGGTAGGCAAAATCCTCCAAGAAAACCATAAAAAACAGTAGACACTTTAAAGGATACAAAACAGTATGTGAGAAGATGGATAATAAACCTTCCCCTGCTAACAAAACCTCTATTTCTTGTCACTTCTAGCTCTGTAAGGTGATACTCCACTTGTCAGTCCTTTTACTTCCTAGAACTTTCTTGCCCTTAGTAGAGGAAGTACATACTTGAGTCTTTTCAGGCCACTAGAGACTCATGTTTTTATTCAAAGGAGTTTATAAACAAGTAAGGGAGAGTAAAGGAGGTACATAAAGACAAGCTTCAAGTTGTTTTAATGAAAATGTAAAGACTTTATTAGCAAAGAAGTATAAAACTTCTTGTGAATATCTTTTTTGTGTGTGGTTAGAGGATCAGCGGAAAGAGTTTTTTTTACAGATATGAGTTTCTCTTTGATTTTCTTTTCTATTATTCTTATTAATATTATTATTACTATTATATCTTTTATTGGTTGAAATAACCAATTGTTAAAATCCCTGAAAGAATTGGATAATTACTATTTTGATGTTTTAGAGCTTATTAGTATTCTTATTCAAGTAATTATATTTTAAAGAATAGGTATTCAAAATATAATTCCTGAAGTGACTAATTTAGTAATATAAGTATAATTGATAGCTTCAGCTATATTGTAAAAGCAAAAAATTCCAACTGGTTCTCTTAATTTATTCTTTAATCCATTGATAAATTACCTGGTTTTATCCTTAAGAGAATAATTGTTATTAAGATCAATGCATTTGCAAAGAAGAGTTATTGCATTCAGGTATTCATCCACAGTTTCTCCTAGTTTTTATATTTATTACCTTAATTGATTAATCCACCTTGATTTATAATAAGTAATATACCAAGTTGCATATAATTGATATACAAAAGATTTGTTGAATACTTGATATTGTCCCAATAGTTAATTTGATTATTTATAGAAGATCATCAAGTGTATACAATCTTTTTGAAATAAAAGGAAGTATTTCAAATTTTTATTTCTCACCAATGCAATTTATTCTATATTCTTTATTAAATTTATTAAATCAAGTAAGAAGATCATATTTTTCTTCTTTAAAGGTTTATATATTCACTATTTTTTTTTCTCTTTAATTATTATTTCTTATTGTATATATTCTAGCAATTGATTTAAAGAGTTGTTATAGTACATTGATAAAATTTTAGTCATTGTTTTATTCATAATCATAGATATACTAGTTGAAAAAAAACTATTTGGTATATTGCCACTTATATAATATTTAGCAAAAAATAAACAATTCAATAAAAAAATAATATAAATAAATTGACAACTATATAATTTGATTATAAATATTATAAAAATTAGCATATTAACAATTCATCAAAAAATTTATTAACAATTTATCAAATAATTTATTAACTATTTAGTAAAAATTTATTAAAAGTTTATCACAAATTATTTATTAGCAATTCAATAAAAATTCAACATTAATTTATTAATAATTCATTAAAAATTTATTAATAGTTTATTAATAATTTGATAACTATTTACAAAACTATTCTTTAAAAATTTGATAACTATTTATTAAAATTTTGACAACTATTCATCAAAACTATTTATTAAAAGTTTATTAACTATTTATTAAAAATTTAGCAACTATTTATTAGCAACAAAGTAAAAAAATTGATAAACTTATATATAAAATTTTTTAGATTGAAATTATATTTATAAATTATAAATAATATTAACTATAATATAATTTTTTTTTTTTTAAAACTGGCTTGGCCAAGTTTGTTAGTGAAGTTTTATTGTATAAATACATTAATAAAAAAAAACAATGGTAAGCTAGTAAACTAATGATAGGTTAAGAAATCACCTCATAGTTGAGTTATCTCCAGACAAAGACCTAATGAAAGAGCCATTAGAGTGATAAAAATTTGAAGGGGATTGATATGTATATTGAGTCTAATTTGTCTATCTTAACTTAATTGAGATATGTGTTCATATTCTGATCTTTTTGAAAAATTGTCTACTACTAGAAGAAATAATTGAAAACAATAGCTATACAAAAGTCAATAGGGAAGAAGGTTCTGTTTATATCTTAAAAGAACTTGATGAGAGAGGGAAAATGATAGTCCATTATAGAATTGACATTTGAGACTATGCTATTACTATCACTTCTGTACCATTGATTGAGCATTCTTCAAGAGCTTTATCAGTACTTTTATATTATGATTTTTGTATCTTTCAGTTTTAATTCTATATCTTGCTTTGCCCTACTTATTTTGAATCTTTTTTTTAATGTTTCTTCAAGTAACTAGACAAGTCAAAGAGATTTTTGAGAGTATCTAGAACTAGGGTTGCAGAGAATTGGAGAGAAAAAAACTATAGAGGGGAGAGTAAAAGATATGGAACCTTTGTTATCCAGTGAATCTGTCCTTTATTACCTATTGCAATAACTTATCTAGAAAAGGAATTTTGATCTTTCTGACATATACCTTCACTGGATTTAATAAATATTGCTTTTGGAGTACTACTATTATAAAGAAGTTAATTTACTATGCCATTTTACATTAGCATCTCCTATTGATAATTTTATTTTTGATTGGTACAAGTGATCTCAGAAGATCTTCCAGTCACTCGATGTTTCAGGCTTGTATAAGTGGATGTATACTTTTAAGACTTTACTTTCATTTTATATCTTCTTGAGCATCTTGTTCTTCTTATTTTTTTTAAGTAGTAATAGATAGTTTATTCTCTTTCTTGATATTCAATAATATGTTAGGAAGCAGTGTTTAATAAGACATGTGAGTGTGACCAATAAGAGCTTGTTTATATTTGAAAAACTAACATATTTCATGTCAATCATTTACCTTTAATAAGGATTTGTACTCTCAAAATTCAGAGTCAAACTGAGTAAGGTAAAATTTTTTAGAAGACTATAGAAGTAAAAACTCTAAGAGGGCTAAGATAGTTAAAAAAGAAAAAAATAAGCCTTTTAATTGCAATAAATCTTTGTGAATCTCTTAAAATATTAGAAGGGTTTTTAGATACTTTACAAATAGTTTTTCTTTTTTTTAGAAACTTTCTTGCCATTGGTATCTAAGGTGTTACTTGACTTTTCTTGATCACTAGAAGTCAAGTTTTAAAGTAAAGAGGTTTATAGACAATAAAAAAGAAGTAGAAACAACTCTTAAATTATATTTCAAGTTATTTTAAGGAAAGTAATAAGACTTTATTAGCAAGGAAGTGTAAAAACTTCTTGTGAATATCTTTTTATGTGTAATCAGAGAATTAACAGAAAAAATTATAATCAACTATAATTTAATAAATATATAATTTATATTATTATAATTTAATTAATCATATAATGATTAAACTCTTTTTCAATAATCCTTTGACCATATACAAAAAAGACATTCACAAAAAAGCTTTCATACTTTTATGCTAATAAAAGTCTTATCACTTTTCTTAAATCAACTTGAGAAGCTTCTTAGGAGTTATCCATCCCTCTCCTTTTGTCTATATTTCCTTTATACAAAAATATAACTACTAGTGACCTGAATAACCATGAAACTCCTTTCCTACCTATGGTAACAAAGTTCCAAAAGAAAGAAAAGTTGATATTCTACTACCTATCTAACTTATAAAAAAATATCACAGAACTGTTGTCTATAATAAGAAAACTATTATAGATATACTTTATCTACTCTTTTCATCACTTGTATAGACTCTAATAATACTTTTTTTCAGTTTTTTTGAGAAATTTTGCCAATTTCAGTTTGACCCTGAATTTTAAGTAGCATAGAGTTTCTTATGAATTGATTGATTCAATAAAATTTTATTATTATAAAAATATAAACAAGCTCCTATTGGTTATCTCATATATTTGAATGCATTTTCTTAGTCCTATAAGAACCTGAAATCCATTATAAGTCATATTGAAGTTGGCATGAATGGATATAGAATACTGTTCTTTACTATATTATTGACTCTTATCTGGAAAGAGGTAAAAACCTATAGCCACTAGACTGTTTAGCTCAACTCTTAGAACATAGAGACCTAGCAAATATTTTTCAACTTTTACTATATTAAAATGAGAATTGTGTTATAGCAAGATAGAATATACTGTATTAGATTAATTTATATAGCTATTTATATACTATTATCCACAATCTTTTCTCTTTCCAAGATAGAATCTTTTTTACCTTGGAAGATATATCAATCACTTAGACAATATCAAGAGGAGTTTCCATCCATTACCTATCTATCAAATTGACTATATAGATGACCATCTTAAATAATTCTTCCTTCTTGTTTAGCAAGAGTAGTTTACTTATATATATAGTCAAAACCTGGCTGGAGAATAATTTTACTAAAGAGATATGGAAGTGCTTTCTGCAGTATGGAGACAACCTTAAGTAAAGTTAAATTGAGTAATACTAGTACTTGACTTGAGAGTTTACAATATTATCTGAAATAACAATAAGCTGATATATAAATATTGCTGAGAGTTATTGTAAGATAATACTGATAATTGTATCAATACTTCTACACTGAGTGATTAATAACAAGTATATTCTATAAAAATACAGAACAGTGTGGACTCAAATGAAAGTTTATTTCTCTTGTATAAGTTATATAGTAATCAATTTATCAGTTACAAGTTTCTTTTTAAACTTACTAATAGCATTGATGGTATTAGAAAACAAAGGAATACACATATATGAATTATAAATTCTTTCTTCCATATTGCTATTCAGGCCTTTGAACATATTTTTTTCATCTTTTGTTACCTATTTTTTAGGAATTTTTTTGTTAGTTAATATTTTGATTTAAATTCATATTATATATGTATATATCATTAGTTTAATACAAATTTTCTCTATCTCTTTTTTGTTAAACCTTTTCTAGAAAATGAAACATTAGTAGCACTTCAAGTACATTGACCTCTTGAAATTGTATCTGATAGATATCAGATATCTTCATCAATATATTTTTTGTAATATAATAGTTAGATTTATAGTTTATTTAGAGTATAGTCTCTCTGAATGAATATATCTCTTTATTATATTTCAATAAAATAGTTTGTCCTATTTTTATAAAAAAAAAAAAAAAATAAAAATAATTTAATTAGTTATATATTATTATGTAAATAATATCAAATAATTTATAAATATAAATAGTTTTTTTCTCAGTTTTATAAATTTTTATTAAACAATAAATAATAATTGCTAATAACTAATATTGCTAAAATAGTAATATATAAAGTGGTAGCAATTAAAAAGAATTCAGCAATATTTTTATTATTAAATTTAATTAAATTCAACAATAATTCAGTTACCAAATGATATAATTTCAATTAGTGATAGGTTAATTTTGTTACTTCTCTCTTTGCTCATTTTTTTATCTTTAATCTGACCTGTTTTTACATGGTAATAGTTGTTATTTATCCTCTCTGTTATTCTGATTATTGTTATTATACTTCTCCTATCCATTACTTTTCTTATCATCATTCTGACCTTGTGAAGGATATCTATTCTAATATTAATTCAAATTGTAAAGGTGGCCTGCTTAATTTTAAGGATTCTGAAAAATATCATTTATTGATAAATTATAAGATAATGAAAAAGAATAAATTGCATTATATTAATTGTAATAAGAAGTATCCAAAGAATGGATTAAAGAAGAAGAAGAAGTGTCAAAAGAGTATTTAGGATAAGTAGTTGTAAAATTTAATGATGGTTTTGAAATCCAGTTATTAAATTTGTTTGTTTATTCAAATATTCTTTCAAAAAAGGTTAATTCTATCTCAATATTCTTTTAGGAAAGCAATGTCCTATCAGATATCTTTTTTGAAAAGCAAGGTTTTGTTATTATTACTAAAATATGATTAAATTTATATTTAATTAGTATGTTCAAGTGAAATTACTTTTAAA
Organism: Acaulospora colombiana; assembly: GCA_910592055.1. Taxonomy (NCBI): domain Eukaryota; kingdom Fungi; phylum Glomeromycota; class Glomeromycetes; order Diversisporales; family Acaulosporaceae; genus Acaulospora; species Acaulospora colombiana. Next base: position 10,112 of record CAJVPT010003380.1, read on the forward strand.
AAAACAATTTCCAAAGAAATAATTAAAGAAATAGTATATAATAATAAAGAAATATCAAAAAATAGATTTATTAAGAATCCTTTAAACAGTATTACACAGTATTTTACAAGAAATATAGTTTACTAAGAACTTAAGTTTATTAATAAATCAAAAAACTAAGACAATTTCTTTAGTTTTAAAATCAAAAAAGACATTCAATTTTTCAAAAAAAAAGTAAAGTTATTTCTACAAACTTTTAAAGTTAAGTAAAGTTATAATTAAACTTATCCTACTTTTGAGTAAATTATGACTGCATATATATTTGTAAAAATAGGTCACTTGAGCCATTTGAGTTTTCTAAATCTTCTGAGTCTCTTGGATCTTCTAGGTCTCTTGGATTTCCTGATCTACAGTAAATTATGTCACAAGTTATATTTGATAAAGTAATCTATATTAATTAAATACTAATAAAAATACTAAAAAATATTAAAGAAATAATTATAAATAAATAAATAGAAATAGAAATAGAATGAAAATAATAATTAAAAATAACTATTCAATGATATTAAAAACTATTTTTATTATAATATCTTATAACAAATTGTTATATTGAAAATATTAGTTAAATATAATTAGATTAATAAATATAAATTTTTACCAGTTTTAGACATTACCATATAGAGAATTTGAATTTGTATATAATAATCAAACCTATAGAGTGCCAACTATTGTATTATTGATCTATAGATCTATTATTATTAATTTTTTTTTGAGTATCCATAGTCAAGCTAGATTGTTAGTTTATTAATTAATTGAAAACATAAGTATATTTTTATTTGAGTAGTATGATACATACTACAGCCAAACTATTATTCTAATCTAACTAATCCATTATAAACATAAAAACCTCTAAGTTCAATCTTGGGAACAATATTTTGCTTCATAGTGTCCTTTGGATAAAAACTCTTCTAGTCCACTATATTATTGTTAGTAGATTATTATTGTTACAGTATATATTATACCAAGCCTCAGGAATACAAGAAACTTTAAAAGGATAGATTGAAAAAAAGGGAAGGAGGATATTTAAAAATGTCTAAATAGATAACAAGAAAATAAAAAAGTAAAAATTGAAAAAAAAAATTTTCTAGCTTCATCCAAAGACCTGTTTTTCAAGATCTCTTCTCAATAAGAAATACCTGATTAGGATATTTTTTCTTTTCCTAACTATCTAAGAAATTTATCCATTCTTAATCTTGATTTCCTTCTTATATACTATTTGAGAAAACTTATTACCTAGCATAAACCTTTATTTCTAGAATACACTTGGTTTCAACTTTCTTTTGGTAGTAATTTTTTATTTACTTGCAATAGGGAGATAACTTATAATGGATTCCAGGTTCTTATATGACCTAGTAGAAACTAGATTATGTTGTTTAAATATAATATCTTCTAACAGTTATACTTAATTAAAGGAATTTTATTGATATATATCTTTTATTACTCAAAGGATCAGATTCTTTAATAATTCTTTTGCCAGTAATAGTGAGAGAGTCTTAAAGTAATGAAAATTCTTGTCAATTGTGATATCCTTCAACAACTTCTGGAAAAATATATTTTCAACTATAATCAAAGGGTTGGAGCTTAGTATAAACTAGAGATCATTCAATCTTATTGCTTAACCAAAATAAAAAGAAAATCTTGGTCTTGAACTTTGCCTAATCAGGATAATAGAAGAGAAAGACCTCAGCTTAAACAAATAACAGCTTTTTTATCACCTGAAAACTTATTGCTTATATTTTATTGATCTCATGGAATTTGATCTATAGGTTAATCTAATTGAAGAAGTGGGATGGACACAGGGTACCAATCAACTCTTTCAATTACCAATTATGTTATCAAAATATGTAAAATGATCAGTAGGAGCTTGTTTATATTCAGTTACTAATATATTTTGTATTAACCAATTAGATACCAGGTAATATTGTATTATCAAAAATTTAGAATCAAACTGAGATAGGTAAAATTTCTTAAGAAAACCATGAAAAACAGTAGGTACTTTAAGAGAGTACAAAGACAATATATAAGAAAATGAATAATAAGCCTTCTCTTATCAATAAAACTTCTATTTCTTGTCACTTTTAGCTCTGTAAGGTAACACTTCACTTATCAGTTCTTTTACTTTTTAAAATCTTTTTGTTCTTAGTAAATAAAGTGTATACTTGAGTCTTTTTAGGTCACTAGAGACTTAAGTTTTTATTCAAATGAGTTTATAAATAAGTAAAGAAGGATAGAAAAGATATATGAAGGTAAACTTCAAGTTGTTTAATAAAAGTATAGAGATTTTATTAACAAGGAAGTATAAAACTTCTTGTGAATATCTTTTTTGTGTATAGTTAGAGGATTAGTATTTAATTTTAAAGTGACCTATAGGTCTATTTATTTATTTTTTTAACCCATGGTCAGATCAATACTATGTATTTATTAATCATTAAGAAAATCAATAGAAATATATAGATCAATTGTATCATGGCTAAACTAAAAAACTCATACTAACACACTCATCAATTCTTTCAATTATTAAAAAAGCTTTAGTCTCTAAATGCAACCTTGAAAGCAATATTTTGTACTGGATTAAGTTTTGAGTAAAGATCCTTTTAACTTATCTATTATTGCTAGTAGGTTTTCATTACTTATTATTCTTCAGAAACTGAATTTGAGAAACTACAAAAGAGAAAAGGAAAGGATAATATCTAAAAATATATAAATATACTATATGAAATGAAAAGAAAAAAAGAAAATTAAAAATATTTTATGTCCTCTAAAGGATTTCTACTAAAAATCTCTTTTCATTAGGAATTAATTTTTCTGAAATATCCTTCTTGTTCCTAACTATCTAAGAAACTTATCCATCTATGCTTTTAATTATTTTCTTGTGACCATCTGAGATACTTATCATCTATTCAAATCCATTGTCTTGTTCAACATTTTCTTTCTTTTGATCTTGATTTTGTATCCACTCACATAGAAGAAAATGACTAATAGTAGATTTCAAGTTCTTATATAACTTTTTAGTTTTATTGAGTAACTTCCAATATCTTTCAGTAGCCATGCCTAATTAAAGGAATTTTACTAGTGTTTATCTTAATTGTGATATCATTACATAACATCTGGAAAAATACATTCTCAATCCTAAAAAAGGGCAGTGTTTTACATTCCTTTACTTTTTAGTCTTACAGTCTGATCAGGATAAGAAAATAATTTTTTTTGTATACTTTGCCTGGCCAGGTTGATAAGAAGTTGAAAACCTCAGCTTGAACAAATAATCACCTTTTTATCACCTAGAAAATTTAATGCCCATCTTAATGGCCTCATCATTTCTTTGCTTTAGTTAAACTTCATTTGAAGGAATAGAGATGTTTATATTCTTGATTTACTTTCAATTATCAATGATATTATTAGAACATATGAGATGATCAATAGGAGCTTGTTTACATTTAGTTATTAACATATTTTGTGTTAATCAATTAGATTCCAGGTAATGTTGTGCTATCAAAAATTCAAGATCAAACTGAGTTAGTCAAAATCCCTCAAAAAAACTGTGAAAAATAGTAAGTACTTTAAGAGAATATAAGATAGTATATAAGAAGGTGAAAAATAAGCCTTCTCTTATCAACAGAACTTTTATTTCTTGTTACTTCCAATTCTATAAGGTGACACTTCACTTGTCAGTCCTTTTACTTCTTAGAACCTTCTTGTCTTTAGTAGAAAAAGTACATATTTGAATCTTTTCAGGCCACTAGAGGCTCAAGTTTTTGTTTAAAAGAATTTATAATTAAGTAAGGGAGAGTAGAAAAGATAAATAAAGACAAGTTTCAAGTTGTTTTAATGAAAGTATAAAGATTTTATTAACAAGGAAGTATAAAATTTCTTGTGAACATTTTTTTTGTATATAATCAAAGGATCAATGAAAAGAGATTGACCTATAGATCTATTATTAGAAAGATTAATTGTATATATACTATATATATATATATATAATATATATACAGTATTTGTTAAAATTTATAATTAAAAAAAGTAAAAAACTTTTTTCACTGATTCTTATTTTTTTCAAAAATTTTCTTTTTTGGTAATTTTCTTGGAAAAAGTAAACCAGTTCAAATATATAAAAAAAACAATATATCTTTTGAACCAAGCTACCAAGTATTTTCAATATATATATAACAAGTTACTTAGAAACATCAAAAAAAGAGGTATATACTACTTTATTAACTTTTCTTTACATCTTTTTCTTAAAAATTTTAGAAGAAAGAAAAGAGACTTCTAAACTGATTCACAGTCAGAAAAAGAAAGCCAATATCAATTTCATATAGCTCACAGCCAGGCCAGTGCAATTTAACATATTTCTTGATACTGTAATGAATCCAAAAAGCAATTAAGCCTACTTGATAAAACAAGTTGCTTCAGTTACTTAAAGGCTCAAAAGAATATCAAAGCTTCCTGAAGACAAGACAGACTAAATATATATACACACATAAACAACATACCTATTTCTTATCATGTTATGCGAACACAAATACATAAAAGTCAGATAAGTAAAACAAGTATATACAAAAAAGGGATAAACAAAATATGCACATATATATATATATAACTTATTATCTAAACAAGTTAATTGACACTCCACACAAGCATAACAGCAACTCACAAAAGTAAAATAGGATCCTCAATATAAACAAATAAACACATAAAAACAATAAACAAGATTTTCTGTATTACCTAATTGAAACACATAAACAACAACAATCTCAAAAAGATTTATCCGTGATTTAAAAATAGATCATTAATAAATACAAATAAGCATTCATATGATTTATCAACAGATTTGAGCCAGTAATATAAATAGAGTACAATATATATTACAAATTGTCAATAAAAGAGAAGAAAATATAGTAAATACCCTAATCAATCTCTCAAGAAAATATGATGAACACTCTATTCTATAGGTCTCACAACAATTACTAAACTAAGAAATAGCAAATCCAATGGATCAATAGTCCCATCACCTGAAATATATACAATTTTAGATAATATTATAGCTAAGATATTAGGAGTTGATGTGACAATCTTTTATAAGGAAAGAATTTTAACTCAGTATATCCCATACCTCTAGTAATAAGGTAAAGGAATAAAAGAAGATCTCCTACAACCCTATATCTGTAACATATGCAATGTTAGGAAGTCATTTCATCATCATGTATCTTAGTTAAAGGAAAACTTTATTAAATGTAAACT
>CAJVPT010003381.1:0-15385 GCA_910592055.1 Acaulospora colombiana
CTTTTCATTGCGACCTCTTAAAACTATACATATCAAGTTGTGGCACCATGATGCCAGAAAAAAAGATAACCGTAAAATGAGACTTTAAATAAAGCACTGTTATCACAAAATCATGTAAAATTATAAGATTTCCTATTATACAAAATTTCTATTTTTTTTAGAAAAAATATGAAATATATTTAATTATCCTAGAATTTGTATTCATATGGGTATTGTTATCATGAACATCTTTACACACGGTATTAACATTTTTTACTATAAAGCTTAAGGCTTAAACTTTTGTTTCCTAGGTAATTAAATTTTTTTCATTTGAGGAATGAAAACTTTTATATATCGCAAAGAATACAATTAAAATTACAAAAATCTTACAATTAATAAAGCAATAAATTAAGTATATATATATATATATATATAGTATTTGGTAAATTCTATTTTTATTATTTAAAAAGTTTTGATTATTACTTTTAATAAATTATAATTATAAATTTATAATAATAATTTTAAAATTTATACTAAAAATTAATTTAATAATAAGGTAAAAATATTCTTTTTGCTATTTTTCGTTTATAGATAATAATAATATTTACAAAAAGGTTTTTGGCTTCTGAATTAGAAAGGTCTTATTGAATTTTTAAAATATTATAAAATTGATTTTTAAAAATACTTATATGCTATTTTTTTATTTATGACCTATTTTAAATAAAAGCGTAATTATTTATAGGCTTAAAATTTGTGTAATATAATTTTCAATCTATATTAAAAAATTACTTTACTTGAAATATTTTTACTTGTTAAAAAAGATAATTTAAAGGTTTTTTGATAATTAGAATTACTCAAATTAAATTATTTATTTATTATTGTGATTGTTTTTATTTTTGTCACTGGTTTTATGATTTTCTAAGAAATTTTATTTATTTTAATTGTATTTTAAATTAAAATAAATTTCCCTAATAAAGGCAGGCCATAAACGTAATAAAAAAATGTTTAAAGATTAATGTCATGGGGTATTCATTCTTTCTGCAATAATATTTTACTTTAAGATAAATAAAAATCAATTCGAAATTCCCAGGAAGCTAAAACCTTTGTGCCGCTCGATTAGTACGCAGATTCCTTAAAAGGACAAATAGAGTAATAATCATCGTATCACACGGATTTATGGTTGTAAACAATTTTTTATCCTCAAATCCTATGCGTACGTAATTCTCAGCGTTAAATACGTATTTGGCGACTCCACTGGTTGAGTAACACGAATCTCGTTTATATGCAATTATTTGGACGTGAATGTTTTACGTAATTTATAACCCCAATTGGTCTCCTATGAAATTTACGTAGAATGCTTACAGTCGTGCAATGTCATTATATTACTGCAAGATATCGAATCTAATTTTTTTACGGCTAAACAGAATCTTAGGCTGAGAATGATTTGAGGATTTGAGTTGTGACACCAATTTCAGCTCTGCATTGCATTACTATCAAATATAGTCGATCCTGATAGTCGATCAATAATGCGCAATTGAATCTATGCAAGTACACTCAAAGTCCGAGTACACACAATATTCCTATTGAGACCGAGAAGCTCTCATCTTGGTGGAGAAATATGCATACATGGAAGGTGAAAGAGTTTAATAATTTATTATAACTGTGTGCTGAATGCCAGAGAAACGTTTGTTGTCCTTTGCGAGTATTACATCATTCTTGCGAGGGTAAAAGTATTTTCTAACGCATAGGGCGCTTTTTACATACAACTGACCAATTGAAGGTGTAAAGGAATTTTTTTTTTCAGCGAATTAATAAATGGATTTGATTTTGAAGAATAATTTTGAGACTGCCGCTGGTCAATGAATTACGACGTTAACAAAAGTTTTTTTTGGAATCTACATTATATCAATCCTCGTGAAAAAAAATTAATAAAGTTATGTGATTAAATATTTAAGGTAATGAACATCATAGTTACGCATCGCCTAATTGATATCCTCTGTTATCAAAACTTAAACAATCAACTTCTTTTTTCATCAGTTAAACTTCTCAATTAGCTACAGTATATAAATTATGAGCGACTTAATCTTTGTGGATGAGAGTTTGAGAGCAATGCGTCAACTTAGGTGGTAATCTTTGGTAACTTTGTAATATTAGACTCTCGAAATTTTTGAGCAGTATTCAACCTTTTGTTACTCGATTTTTCATTACAATTTTCCCTCCTAGCTCTTATTATCAAAAACTTTGACTGAGTTGGCTCTGAGTGAATACTCTATTTGTTTTTTGTTTTTTTGGGGGGGGGGGGAACTGGCTCATCCTATGCCTTCTCCGATGCTGAATACTCTATTTGTTGATAACTGAGTCCTTGTTTTTCTTACTAGAATAAGCTATCATAGTATTTTTTATATTTATTGTATTGTCATTGCAATATTGATAATCTTTCTAAATTTATTTTGATTTTTAATATTTTTTCCCGTGCAATACTTTAATGGTGAATTTTGTGTCAGTTAATTAGTGAATCAGTGAAATTGCCGACCTTTGTCTTATCGTGATTATAGGTATGCACTGTACATATTACGAGGTACTACATACAAAGTTACCCGTGTCATCCTATGTCGCAATGCAATGTGGGAGGATATTTTCGAACGTTAATGACAATCATTACTTTGAAAAAATCCATACAAGAAAGAATCCGGGCATAATTGACGTGGCACAGAATCTTAACCAGCATTTCTTAATTTCTAGTTAAATAAATATGCGCATATAAAAATCTAAACATTTAATAATATATTTATCTACACTCCTGAGATAACAATAAGTGTATGTAACCAAATATAAACATAGCTCTAATTCGCCCTTCACTATTATTTATCTTCGTCGTTATTGTTGGTGCTGAAGTTATATAATGTAAACTTTATCGGTTTTTACTATCTGTAGAGTTTATATTAAAATACTCCTAAAAAATTAGAGTCTCCTTGTTATGATTGAGAGGATTATTCGGTGCATATACTAATCACTTTATCGTACCCATTCGATCAAAGTGGATCCAAACCTGCTTCAAAGAATTGATGAATTACATTACATCGCTTAACCATGCGTTATTAAGATAATAATATTGTACCATCACATCTCAATGTGTTACGCTATAATCGTGATCATAAACCTTTCACCGGGTCACCAACGTATGAAAATAAATGCCCTATCGTAAAAAAGTATTTCCTGATCAGAATAATATGAAGGAGCATAGGAAAAAAGATACGAGGTTAATACGTTTTATATTCCTTACGACAAAAAGACTTTTTGGCATATTGAGGCTAATAGAAAATGTTTACTCTTTTAGAATTCGAATTTTATTTTGATGACAAGCATCACACAGACAGGGAGGTAAAAGTTTGACAAGCAAACATACAAATCGACCTTTCTTTTTATTAAAAACAAATAAACAAGACAAATGTAAAAATACTTACTGCATATATACTGCATATATTCTTATCTTCTATTTTTGTTAAGGGTGTACTCAATGTTAATTTGCATAATAAATATAAAATTTAAAACTATAGTGTATGCATGCTGAATACAATCTCTAAAGGCTATGCGTGATAATATATAATATAGATTTATTAATCCACAATAACATTTTTCTACTTTCAAAATATAATCTAATTTGTCGACTTTATGGCTGTCGTCTTTCAATTTTTGAAGTTAAAAGAGTAAACAAAAAGAAAACATTTACCTATAAAATGATATATTTTAAATAATGGCTTCAAATTATTAATATTAAAGATCCAACTTGTTTTTGCTCAATTACTTTTATCTATTATAATTTTTTTATTTAATTATCTTTTTTAATAGGTTTTCTTTTGTAATTGTACACATTATTTATTTATTACAAATAGTCAAATTGATTTTTTTTCCCGAATTAACTACAATTAGATCGGTTATAGAATAACATTTTATTGTTAATTTATTCAAAATGAATAATATTAAAAACTGTACGAACCTGACTACTTGCTAAACAAGCTAGATGCAAGAATCTGATAATCTGGAATCAACTATCAGAATTAGGAAAAGTTCTTACAATAGCTACATGAAGTACAGTAAATATACAATAAAGATCAGTAATAGAAAATTTGTTAAAACATTTAACAGGAAAAAAATTGGGAAAGACTGGATAGCATAAAAAAGAATTCAAGAGTTGTGGATCCAAAAAGATAAAATAATAGATTGGTTAACCTTCTGTAATCAATTCAATCCATCCAACACCTTTGATACCTCCTTTAAAGCTAATAAAGACAAAAGTTTTTTTAACTAACTTAATTCACAATAAACTTTTAGTACTGTAGATACTCAAGAAAAGAAATTCAGATATTTATATTATAACAACTTTCCCAGTATGTGAACTTTAAAAAGAGACATTAGAACATTTTTTCATATGTTCAGCCATCAAAGAAGTCAAAGAAGGCAAATAACAAAAAGCAAAAGAAAAAATTAATCACTATATCTATAAAGAAATTAAAGATAAGAAAGAAGTTCACTTTACAACCAATTATTGAACAAGTAGATGACTAAACAAAATCCAGCAATCTGATAGAAACCTTTTCAATACTATTTATGAATATTGTTGAATTATAAAATTTTGCCATATGATCTCCCTAGTACCTAGGATGATTCCAGTACCTCAGATTAATATGTCATGATCCTCTTGATCACCTGAAAGAAAAGATCTCCTATAATACTTTTAAAACACTAATAATCAATTTTGCTATTAGCAAATTTAGTATAAAGTACTTTAAAATATTCTATAGTCCTATCTTATCACATGTAACTATTATTTTTGAAGGATACTTGAGTTCTGTTTATGACAATATAGCTTAATAGTTCAGTAAAACTAATAATATAATCATTATTATTATTTATCTTAGTTTATATTCTCAAATATTATATAACTCAATTATATGTTTAAAAAAGAAGATTCTTCTTCTGAAGACTCCTCAGGATTTATCCAACAATAAAATTACCTTTAACTTAAAATTATTATCTTGTTTCTTCTGCCTAAATCACTAATGATAAACCTCTTCATTTATTATTATCCAAATTAGAAACTTTTGCATAACATATTAGAAGTCTAACTTGATATTTTCCTGTACTAGTTCTCTATCTCCATCTGATTCCTAAGAGGTGAATTGGATAGATTGATAATATATAGAAGAAAACAAAACCACTTCTTGAAAAATTACCTCAAAACATAACTCAAAATTCCTCTAGCATCCATACAAAGCATAATCAATAAGCTTTGTCATAAAATAAAAAAAAACTTCAAAAAGTATATTTGGAATAGCCACTGTACTAAAGTAATAGAATGGGAAAAAAAGAAAAATATTATAAAAAAGGATAAAAGATTTAAAAGATCTGGGTATAGATTTAATACACAGACTATACAAAAGCAAAAAAAATCTTTAACATCCTTAGAAGACCTGGAGGAGAAAGCTTTTGAAAGAAAGAAGAGAAAGAAGTATATATAAATTATTAAGAATTGGATTTATAGTAGTGCAAATGGCTTTGTTTTTAATTGCAGACAGAATTTAAAATGATCTATAATAATAACCTGTAAGCAATAATTTTATTAATTAGAGAATTTATTCAAAATAGTAAAGAAGTAAAATATCATTTCCTAAGTTGCATTTAGAGAAATAATTTTTAATAATGTGTGAGTTAGTATGTGAAAGTTAAAATATTTTACAAATATCTTTGTATATTGTCATAAATCATATAGGTAATATGATTTATACATAATGGTCTAGAATTCAAAAACCCAAAAATCTAGGTGAAAGATTGAGTATTACAAGGTAAGAAACTATAAATTAAGACTCAGGTACTGATAAAAAAATTATATATGTTTAACAAAGTATGAAAAGATTAACAAAGTTTAAGATTAGTATAGCCAATTAAAATAGATAGTTTATTGTTAGTTAAAAAAGTATAAATAGTTTACCAATTTATGCTGAGAAGGCAGTGTTGAATGTATTAGTAAACAGCCCTTATTGTGAATAGAGATAAGAGTTAGTAATATACAAAAGAAACAGAATACAAATAAATAGACATTTATTCTCAGTCAAGTCAATCACCATACCTCTGCCTTTCCTAAGTGTTCTTTATAGGAGAAATTTTCTACTTTGTATCAGTTGTGAGTATTTGTAAATCATCTGGATTATGTAAAATACTATAGATTAGTGATGGACTCATCGAGTTAGCCCACGACAATATACTGTATACAAGAAAAACGTACTATGCTAACCTGATTGCAGATTAAAAAAAAAATAATATAATATCTTTTTTATTGAATAGTTATTAAATATAGATAAATGAAAAATACTAAAATAGTATTAAATTATAAAAATTAGAAGAAAGCAATTCTAGGCACAACTCCTAGATGGTTTCTTATATTAAATAATAAAATAATAAAAGTAATATTAAAAGCAAAAGAAATTCTAAGCACACAAATAATAATCAATGTTTTTAAATAAGAAATCTCTATAATAGAATCTAGCATAATCAAAATCTACTAGATTTATAAGAAAAGAGGAAAAACTAATAATAGAAAAAAAATAGAAAAAAATCAATTAAAGTATAACTTGATATAAACACTATACTCAGAATCCAAAAAGCTTACTTTTGGAGATTTATAAAGGCTATATGATCAATATTCTAGATATTAACAAATAAAAATTTAGTTTTATAGCAATTTAATAATACTCAATCACTATATTAATTTAAAAAAATAAAATATTGACAAATACAAATAATATTTAGATAAAAAAACTCTATAGAAAAACAGGAATTTCTAAACTCCCTCTTCATAACTTTTATAGAATATACTCAAAAAAGTATGATTCTTTATAAGAAAATAATATAGAAATAAGAATATTATTAAAATCTCTGATAAAAATCAAATAATAAAATAAATTCTTCACAGTTTGAAATAGAATTTAGAATATTTAAAAACAATCAAAAAAAGAATAAAAAAGTACACAATTTTTGATATCTATATAGATAAATCTTTAATAAATTTGATTGAAAAATATTATATAGATCTAAATTAGATTATTATAATTTTAGATCTAAATAAATATGTATTTCAAAAAAAATTTTTTAAATGCTGGTTTAGCCTTGCTTTATTTGTAATTTTGTAGTATCAATACATAGATGCTATTCTAGAATGTACTACCTGTTTACTACCAAATAGAGCTCAATAGAATTTTTCTATGCAGAGATACTCACCTTATGACTTGTTGCCATCCCGGTATGAGGAGCTAACCTGTCAAGGCTGGGTTAATCCTGAAAGAAATTTTAAATATGTAAAAGTTATCTATGAGATTTGTAATCCATTGATTCATAAACTCATTGACCAAGTGTACAAATTGGTCTTTTATGTGTTTTTCCCTGACTATAAAGAAGGGGTCTTCTTTTCTTGTCTCGTATTTTGCTAACCTTTCTTTTTGTTTGGTAATTTCTTCTCTAGCTTTCTATTCTTGAAAGGTTTTGCATCTTCTTTGTCAAATTTGATAAAGGTACTTGATTATATTAAGACAGATCTCCGTTATGCAATTTTTTCTTTCAATTCTGTTTGGGATGACTGTTTTGAGACTATACATGATTCCTCTAATGTTTGCTATTAAGTATTCCTTGTAGTTCAGGTTATTTTTATTTAAGAAGTATGTATTAAACACTTGCAGTTCTCTTTCCTCTGTGTGATTCTCTATGCAAGTTGTAGTTATATCTTTAAGAGTCATTTCTATTTCTGTTCTGAGTTGCTGACAGAAAAAAGAATGGATACAGGTCTCTGGTTCTCTACATTAGTTGTATTTATTATTTTTGTAAATGGATAGAAGCCTTGCATATAGCTTGCTTTTAGTTGGTAGTTCATTATTTCAAAGGTTAAGACAGAATTTCCTTAGTTTTTGATCTTTATTGTTTGTATGATAATTACGTATCTTTGTGGATTGGAGATATGTTATTGTTATTTGCCAGTTGATTTCTTTGATTATTTATTCGCTAAAGTTGCATCTAGTTCTATTCAAAAGGTACCATTTTGTCAGGTTGATAGTGTTTGTAAGTTTTTGTATTATTACTTTTATGGGGAATTCGGTGAAGTGGTTATTCCATTGTGAAGCTATTCCCATTTCTGGGTCTTTGATACTCTTGATTTCAATTTCATTCTCTCCTGGCTTTTTGTCTTTCCATGCATCTATTTATACCAGCTGATCTGCTATTTCATTATATTTGATTCCAAAGTGGCCTTTCACCTAATATAGTATAAGTTTGATTTTTCTTTATTTGCATGTAGTTTGAATCTGAAAAAAGAGATTTGAATTCTTTTGTTTCTTTATGATCTTGTTTTTGTCTTTCTCCATAGTCTTTTCTATGCTATTGATGACTACTTAACTGTTTGTGTATATGTTTGCTACGCTATGTTCTGATAGTATACTCAGGACTGTTACAATTGCTGTCATCTCTGCTCTGATGAATGATGGGTGTCATTTGATCTGTCCTTGGAATGTATGTTCCTCCAAGTCTGGGGTAATTATAATCCAGCCTAGGCTTATATAGTATTTGTCCTTCAAGTTTATAAGAGATCTATCTATATAGATGTCGAAGATGGCAAAATTCTTTATTTTTTCCTGATGTTCTCTAGTCTTTCTATAGTTTCCTGTGAGCTATTGAGGATTTTATTTTTTTGTCTGCTTTTTGTTTGCACTTTTGATGGTATATTGACTATTATGTCAGTGTCTTGTGTATATGGATCCAGTGTTAGGATATATTCAGTAAAGGTTATAGCGAGAGAATTTGGTGATGTTCTATTTCTTTATTTGCTCTCCTTCCTGTCTCTCTTGTTTTCTCTTGTAGATGTTAGACTCTTTTGAACAGGTATAGTGATTGAGTGTTGTCGAGTTGCTGTGAAGCTGCATTCACCACTATTGATATCAAAAGTATTTAATGTGTAGCCTTTGTATGCTTCTAGTGGAAAGTTGCCTAGATCTTGAGTATAGTGTCTATATCTCATTATGTTTTGATTTATTTTTTTGTTTTTTTCCAATTATGAGTTCTTCCTCTTTTTTTGTATAGATCCAGTGGGGTTTTGTTGTATTATGATGTATTGTGAAGAACCCTTGTTTAAAGGTATTGGCTGTTGTTTGACATGTTGGAATTTCCTTTGCCTCTAGTATTCTTTTGATCTTACTACTCAGGGTTAGGAATCATCTAGAGGTGGAGCCTAGAAATGTTTTCCTTGTGATTCTTATGATTTGACACTATTTTAATGCCTTTGTGTTATCTGTATTTAGTAACTGCCCAATGAAGAGTATGTTGTGTTTTTGTAAATAATGTCAGTGTTTTAAGTAAAATTGTTTACTCATAATCTCTTCTATGGGAGTATCTATCTCTGGAATTAGTGTAATGCTGTTGTTTGTATTGCTTATATCAAATGTGAACCCATGTCTTTTCATTCGCCAGATAGTATCATGCATTAGATTTTTTCCTATGTGTTTTCAAGGTTGTTCTATTTTGTTAAGAACCAGTTTAGTGGACCAGAATTTGTTTTGAAGAGTTTGTAATCTGCTTCTTGCTATTTTATCAGCTATATTGTTTTTATTGATTCAAGTTATCCAGTTAGTAATATGTAGAAGAAGTTGTCTGTCCTAGAGGTGTATCAAGTTGTATTTATATTTATTGAAAAGAATATTGTTTGGAGTTGTCCTAGTGAGACCTAGCTTGTGTTTGAAGACTGTTGTAATGCTGCTCATGAGAAGGTTGCAAGTTTTTTCTAAAAGTATCATGTTATTACACAGGTATTCTGCACTAGAGATTAGAACATAGTTGATTATATACTGTATCTGCTTATCCATTAGGTGTTTTATTCTAATTAGTTCCTTAGTTTTCCTGAACTTTTGTTGGATTAATTTTTTCTGTTAATCTTTTTTTCCTTAAGCTATCATATCAGACTCCCAGAATTTTTACTGGTACCCCTTGTAGGCAGCCTTTGATAATTTGGTCCCTCATTTCTATTCCTTGTATGAAGTCATTATCTTTTCCATTGATAATTAGCAGCTGAAATTTCTATGGATTGATTTTTATGTCATTTATTTTGTAGAACTCTTCTACTTTTCTGATTATTTGTTATAGCTCTTTCCTGTTATCTGTGATTCATGTAGTATTGTCCATATAAGCATTAACGGTGATGTTTACTTTTATATTTGTCTATTCTAGCTTGAAGTCTCTACAGAATTTGGTTGATATTATGTAGTCTGTAAAGTTTTTCTCAATTGCTGTAATTAGTGGATCATAGAAGATTCTCCATAATAAGGGGGAGATTGTGTCTCCTTGATCAATACTATCATTGACCTCATATTCCTCTGTTGGGCCATAGCATGTGAGAACTATGTTTTGTCTCTGGTTAAAGATATTATATAGGATATTGATTATCTGTATTGGGATCTTTATCCATTTTAAAGCCTTGATCAATATTTTCAGATTCACTGAGTTGTATGCTTTAGACATGTCTTGGCTAAGGATCCATACTTGTTTTTTCATTTTTTTGATATGATCTATAATATTGCTTATTATATGGATTGGTTTCTATATACTGCATTCTGGTAATGCAACCTAGTTTAATTCTGATAGAATCTTGTACTTTGTTAAGCATGTAGTGATTCTATCAGTTAGAATCTTGATAAAGATTTTCCTTTCTGCATCCAATAATGTGATTGGCCTTGTTATGTAAAGGTTATTCTGTCAGTCCTTTGATTTGGGTATAGAGTATATGGCCTCTTTACTCTATTCCTTGGGTATGAAACCTTTTTTGATAATTTGGTTAAAAATGTTCTTAATTTCTTCTAGAGCTAGTTTTCTCAATTTCTTGTATGCTAGGTAAGGGATCTGATTTCTTCTTGGAAATGACTTTGTACTTCTATCTTTAATTGCTTTCATGAGCCCTCTTTGGATATTTCTATTAGGGCAGTATTATACCATCTATGGTCGACATTATCCTTGAGCCTATATTCCTCTTTCTATAGAAAATGGTTATCTATTACTATAATGTTTCTTGTTGGGTCCAGTTTTTGAAGTATTGTCTAACTATGGCTTTGATTTCCTTAGGTTCAGTCAGAATGTTAATTGTTTCCCCTTCTTCTATGATTATTTTGTCTAATATGATAGATCTTTTGAATCTATCCATAATACTATCTATCATTGCTTTTTTGTTTAACGCTAGAAAGGTCATATGTATTTAAAAAATAGATAAAAATATATCTATTCTTTACTAAAGAAAAGATAATTATTATTATAACTGTTTTGAGTATTCTATCAGAATATAATATTACAAATATTTATATAGATAGTTAAATGCTATCAATAAAATAAAAAGAATCTAAAAAGAAAATATTAGCAAGACTATAAAAAAATATAAAAACTTATATATTCTGCTTTAAATTAAGATTATATGTAAACAAAAAAAGCCCAAAGTAATACTTCATAAAGTGAAATGTCACTCAAGAGTAAAATATAATAAGATAATAGATTAATTGACTTAGATAAATTTATAAAGTCTAGAGATAAGAAAATTAATATATTATAAATAGAAAATCCAAATATATAATAGAAATAGTACTATAATGAAACAACTTTTTTACTAAAGTTTTCACAAAACTAATTACTCAAAAACTTATAAAAGTAATTTATTTAGCAAAATAGTACTTGTTAAATAGAATTAAATATAATTACAGTGAATATATAATCAAGAAAATAAATTGACAAATAATAACAGTCCACTTATAATTTATAATAATAAACAATTATTATATAAATTAGAAGAATCAAAAACTAAAAAATTCTGTTTTAATCTTTATAATAATAAGTTGCCAACCAAAAACAAATTATATACAAGACTACTATTTATTTACCCAGATAACAAATATAATAAATATGAAGAACTGGAGACCAGTATCTATTAATTTCTTTATTAATAACTCTAAAGAAAAACTGAAAACTTTTTAAGAAATACAATAATAATTTGTATGAAGGTTATAAAAAAAGAAAAATTTCAATTATTTATTATACAATTCTTAAAAAAAAACTTATCTAAAATACAAAAAATACCTGATAGCAAGTATTAGAGAAACTTTTTATAAAGAATTGATTCACAAAATTAAAACAACTATCTTAAATAAAATAGTTAGAAAAATCTATATAATAGCAATAAACATTGAGATCATAAAGTAATACATCAAATCTAATAAAAAAGATATAAAGTTTTCAATAATAGAAAATAAAAACAGAAATTATAAGAAAAAAAATCAACAAAGTACAATATCAAAAGAGAATCACATCTTTATCTTCAGAAAAAAATATATATAAAATTAATTAATACAATTGATCAATAACTTTATAAATCAATAAATTACAAATTTAATAGATAACTTTTACATATTTGAAATTTCTTTTAGCACTAGTCCAGTTTTAATAGGTTGGCTTCCTATATTGAGGTGGTAACAAAATGCAAAATAAATATCTTCTTATAAAGAATAACTTTATTGAGTTTTATTTAATAGTAAATGGGCAATACATCTTAAAATAATCTTTTATATATTGATACTATATAATTTAAAATAAAACAAAGTTAATTCTGTATTAAAAAATAAATAAATAATATAATAATTAATTATAAAAAATCTTTATAATTATTATATATTATATTAAAATTCTAAAATTGTATTCTATTTTTTGATATTATTTATAAAACTATTTTTTTTTTAAACCACAACTGATATTAGATACGAGCTATTTATTAAAAATTAACTTAATGTCTGAATAATGAAATTCTCAGCATTACATCAATCATCTTATACAAACTTATATATTTCTATATACATGTAGATTAATGATAATCTATTGTGATTTGTCCTAGATAGACCTATTACCACTCCTTAAGTGGGCAGATCTACCTAGGGGTATTTATAAAACTATTTTATATCATTAAATTATCAATCTTATATATATTATATATAAAGACATTACTGATTAAAATTATGTTATTCAGCAGTTAAATTATTATAAAATGTGATTAAATTTTAATAATAAAAACATTGATAAATTATTTTTTATTATTACTATTTAGTATAAAAAATATTAATAAAAAATCATAAAATAAATTTTAATATACTACAACAAAATATTTTGATATATTATATAAAAAATTTGCATACTATATAAAAATTTCAACAAAAAATTTATACATAACAACAAAAAATTTTATATATTATAACAAAAAATTTGATAAAAAATTCTATATTATAACAAAAAACCTAACAAAAAATTGTATACTGCAGAAAAAAATTTGACAAAAAAATTCAGTATAAATTACAAATCCAGTATTAAAATTCAATAAGTATTTAGAAAGTTTAACAAATTTCATAAAATTTATTAAAAAATTATAAAATTAATTCACTAAATTATTTGACTCTTTTTTTTCTTTTTCTTTTTTATTTGTTTTTCTTTTATTTAAAAACTTTAGCTTAACTCTTTTGAAATTAACTCAAATTGATTTTATCTTGCTAAATTTTTTTTAAAATTTTTTATTTTTTTTATTCTAACTTTTTAATTATTTCTAAATTTTATCTATTTATATATTTTCCTTAGTTTGTTTTTTATTTTCTAAATGTATTAATAATTTTTCATATTCAATAATTTTTTATCATTTAGATTTAATTGTCAAATCTTTACTTTTTTCTATCTTCTTTTTATGTTCTTTATATTTCAAAATCCTTTTCAAACTATATGTTTAATTCAATAAACCTTTTAGTAATATTATATTATAGTAATATGAATTATTATAGTATTATTTATAAGTTGACTAAAATACTTAAATATTTTGATAAAAATATTTCTTTAAAATGTTAACTATAATAATATATATCTATTCTTTTTTTAATAAGGTTTTCTGGATCAAGTTTACTTTTTTTAGATAAATAAATATTTGTCTCTTTAATTATATCCATTAATTATTTCAATATTTGATAACTTTCTTAGATCTTTATTTAATAAGTAACTGTATACTATTAATTCTTTGGATTTTTTTTTTAATTATTTATTAAAAATTAATACTTAAAGATAATATTGATATAAATATTATTGGTTTTACTTTATTTAATCAGCTATTTATATGTAAATTATAATTTTTCACTTTTAACTTTCCTGTTTTTGCCTTTTAATATTTTTTTTTTAATAATAATAAAAGTCATTAATTATTTATTTATTTGCTTTAATAAGGAACTAAAATATGAGATCATAGATTTTGTTAATTTGAGTATCATCTTTATAATATTTTTTTACTTATATTATTAAAAAAAACTTTGTTTATTTTTAGTTTATATTTATTAAGATTTTTATTTTTACTTTTGCTTTTTTGATTTTATTGATTAATTTTCTTTTTTAAATTTTTTATTTTTTGAGGACTATTTTAATTCTTCAAAAAACTTATTGTTTATATATTCAGTAAGTCTAATTATTTCTAAAATTTGATATCTTTTTTTCTATTTATATATATAATTTTTTATTTTCTAATTAAAAATTTTAATTTTTTTTAAAAATTGGCTTGGTCTTTTTTATTAGCTTGATAAAGTATTATATAATTATATATTGTAGAAATTACAAAGAATATCATACATGTTATTAAATTTTTTAGGACTAATTAATTGTTCTAAAGAATTTATCAGATGGCTTGCTGTTCTTCAAACTAAGGAAAAACTAACCTGTTAAGACAAAGCTAGCACTAGATTTAAAAGAGAATATAGACACTAGTCAAAATTATATCATTCGGCTGCCAAATTATTGCCGAATTTGGCAAAATTAATAATAAAAATATTGATGAATTATTTATGATTGCTGCCACTCGGCATTAAAAATATCGACAAAAAATTGGCAAAAAAATATTGACATTCTGTGAAAAAAAAATTCGGCACAAAATCCGGCAATATTATGGCAAAAAAAAATTTTACGATAAAAAATTCAGCAAAAAAATTAATACTGTGACAAAAAATTTGGTAAAAAAATTGGTACTGCAGCAAAAAATTCAGCAAAAAAATTGATACTGCAGCAAAAAATTTGACAAAAAAATTGATATTGTGACAAAAAATTCAGCAAAAAAATTGATACTGCGGCAAAAAATTTAACAAAAAAATTACTGCGGCAAAAAATTTGGCAAAAAAATTATTGCGGAAAAAAAAATTCAGCAAAAAAATTACTGTGGCAAAAATTTCAAATTTTACAAAATTTATTAAAAAATTACAAATTCAATTAACTAAATTATTCATCATTTCCCTCTTCATCTTTCTCTTCTTTCTCCTTTTCTACTTGCTTT